>CAOJBK011664047.1:0-13888 GCA_948294925.1 Codiaeum variegatum
ATAAGTGTTAATGTCAATTTATCTTAAAAAAAAAACTAAAACTAGGGCAAATTGATTGGTTAAACAGTAGTACTTTGATTGAAGAAAAAGTCATAAGAAACATAAGATATTGTAAACTAAACACATTTATGTAAAAAAAAATTATTAAGCATTCATGTGTAAAATGGGAGAGAGAGAGAGAGAGAGAGAGAGAGAGAGAGGGAGAAAGAGACATAATATTGACTAAATGAAGGTTTTTTCATATTAACACTCAAAACCCATTTGACTATATATTAAATTATATCATAAATTTCCTTTTAAATTAAAAAATTATAACATTATAAAGCTGTAGCCTTTCTCTGCAAGATTTTCTTCAAGAGAAATTTGAAGCTGTTTTTAGCATCAAATGATAAAAGTTATTGGGTGTCTTCTGCTCATAATAAGCTTATCAGCTTATGAGAATGAGAAAAATGGAGGCGTGGAGGCTACAAGCAGGTCTTTGAAACGCAGAGTTTTATTAAAAAATAGTAATTATTCTACTGATAATGTTAATGAATCTGTTGTAAGTGTTGATAGAGCTGTGCCTTCTGGCCCTGACCCTATTCATAACTAGTCTCTCTCTCTCTCTCTCTCTCTCTCTCTCTCTCTCCATATATATATATATATATATATATATGCTAGGTAATTAAGATTTTATGCTCAAGTTATATGAAGTTTTGATTTTTTTTTCTTTTTTAAAATTTTGTTTTTAGACAATACTTGAAAATTTTGTTCTGTATAAGCTTTGTTGTATTAGTGAAAAATTAATTGTAGCAAGTCATATATACATAATACGTGTGGATCGGTCCACCGTTTGATCAGAGTTGCTATGGTTGAACTGGAACAACCTGCACAGAAGAGACAACGGTCAGGGGTGGCCGGACGTAGTGTCCGACGATAACCCTCTGACGCTCAAGTCAGAAATAGGTTTTAGTGAGGAAGCTCTCAAGAATAGAACTTTGTACAGAGTTTGGGTTGCATGTAAGAATTACCTTATTTGAGTTATTGAAAATTGTATTTATAGGGTGAAAATCATATTAAAAGAAACACGTGTCTGCCATTGGTGTATCATAAGACAACATAAAATGGAATCTGTGACATGTATCATGTGATGGGACCTATGACGCTTGTCCTCGTTGACCCGAGCTCTGAAAGCATCACAAGACAAACTCTGATGGGTGCTCGAGGTGCGGACCTGATCAGTTTGTGAAAGGTTTCAGACGAGCCTTAACTAGATAATTGAGTCCGAATCTGGCCAAGGTTCACATAGAGTCACATATTGTTTTTCAGCAAATAAGTATGTATTCACCTTTATTTACCTTCTTACCTCCAACAATTTGATTTTCTTTGATTATGTAATAGCAACCAGTAGCAATATGAAAAAAAAAAACATTTATCTGTAATTTTCTGTTTTCTTTTTCTTCTTTTTTTTTTTGAAATTTATAAAGGTTAGAATATAAGACAATATTAATAATTTTTGTTTCATGTTTGTCCAAAAGTATTTTAATAACCAAAAATAGAAAATAAAAAAATAGTTTTTTTGTGCATTTCTTGATTACTTTTATCTTTTCCATAAAAAACTGTAAAATAAAAAAAAATTATACAAATTTATTTAAAATAGTATTTTTTTTCTAGATTAATTTTATTTTTTATTTCCCCCCTAATCCAGAATATTTCTTTTCTGGCAAAATATATAATTTCTTATTGTGACAAGATTCAAACTAATGATTTAACCAATTATGTAAAATCAAAATGTCTCATACTTGCAAAAGCCTACAACTGAATTTATTCATTATAAATTTGGCAAAAAAGAAAAAAAAAAATTCATTATAAGCTCATTATTTACCAGTAAATATAGGCAAAACGGCCACAAAATTTATCAAGTTAAATATCATTTCATCTACAGTTAAGTTGCAATTCCTCTTCCCAGCTAATCATAATTAATGCAAAAAAAAAATCAATCTCTACAATAAGATTGACACTGGCAAGAAATAATTTATGTATTTCTCTGCACCAAATAATAGCGGCAACTTCAAGAGCCAGACATGCAATTTGACTGAAAATTTTTCTAGTTATCTTTTGCAACTTAAGCTTACAACACAACATGAAAAATGAAAGAATGGGGAGAAAACCAACCATATGTAACAACCCTATTTCTACGTATGTGGGCATTATTTGATTTGCCCACTTCACAATAACACTACTCCACACCCAATTGCTATTTCACAGCTTCCACATTTAATGAATGGCAACACCAAAATTCAAACGACTCTTTTTTTTCCTTGTCATTCCCAGCCCCAGTGTAGCCAAATAATATCTCCAGTTTCAACCAAACTTCCCCGAGCCAGTCCTTGCGGGGTGTAGTTTGAGGTCTGTGTGTGCCCCAGAAACCTCCATCCCAAATGGCTCATGCTCAGCAAGGCTTCACAAACAATTTTCCATCAGATGGTGATCTCTGACAAACAGATGCTAAATGTATTTTCCAACTCATGCTGACATTCGAATCAGCCAAAATGTATGCTCGGCAAAATTGGAGGATCATTGCTTACTAAATTTGCCCATAAATTCGCAAGTGTGAGAAAGCAATGTTTTTCATTCCAGACTACTGTTTTCATCCCTGGTCAAAGGAATCAAGATATAGGATATGTTAATTTGTTCAGCCTAGATAACAAGCACTATGCATGCATCTTAATAACTTGTGTGCAGAACGGCCAACAAACAGAGCAAGTAGTAAACATTGCAATAAACCACTAAATATAAATGAACCAGTTCACTTGGAAACTGTGTATAAAAACTTAGCCACAAATAATCTGAAAAATTGAGGAAAGGGCTTCTTTCTGCAGCCTAACCCAATTTTATGCGTAGAGAATAAATGTTATGCTTACCTGGCACTGCTTCGGCACTTAAAGCTGACAGTTGACAGGTAGGGCCTTGTCCAAAGAAAACATGGTTACAAAGCGTGTGAGAATCTAGATCATGAATATGCTTGATAGATTCTAGTAATGTCGTGACACTTCCATCATGTTCAAAATCAGCTGAACTCAAAATGCTCTGCACAGCCTCTTCAAGTCTTGAATTTAACCACAGGGAAGAACATTCAGTTAGAAGAGTAAATATGCATGTGGGATCAATTGAACTTGCCAATATCCACGGCTTATAAAGTTTGGCTGAGGATCCAAGAACTACAACAACCCTGTAAATTTCACCAAGCGCAAGTACATACTTCTTGCCTGCACTTCCAAAACAATGGTACATCATATACCAGAATAGACATGCCATCATAATAAAATTTACTGTTTCTGCATGTGATGCTAATATGTACCTTCAGATTTAGATAATATTTGGTCATGGACATTCTTTTGCAATGATTCTTTCCAGATGAAGGCACCATGTCTCAGCTCTTGAGCGCAGACTGAGAGCATTAAAGACCATGCAGAAATATAACTACATTGGTCCTCTCTTGGTACTAATGTTAAAATCTTTAGAGTTAAGTGCACATATTTGAGGAGTTCAATTGTTGATCTGCAATCACTCTCTGCCTATAGATATAAATGTCATAATTTTTAGTAAAATATCAAGCCTCTAAACAAGTAAAATAGCTCATTAGATAATTCAAAACAGAAAGTAAGAAATCCAAAGATTTTCCTGTATTTATTTCCTGGGTTTTTACTGGAATGTCAGCATCAGATGGGATTTTCTGATGCCTTCAAATAGTAAGCATGAAAGAGCAAGACAAAGTTGCATATGATCCATGTCTATGTACAGTCTCTCAATGATCAAGAAACCTCCTCCGTTTTTCTGAAGCACAGATGGGCACTAGGCACAGGAAATCCACCATGTGCAGTATATATATGTATATATATATATATATATAAAAGAAAACAGCTACATCTGTAGTGTGAAATAGTTCTAGAAGGCTAGAGACTACTACATGCTACACCAGTAGAAACATAACCCAAGTAAACTGTGGAAACACGTAACCAGAATTAACCATAGATTATGTTTCAAATTCGAACATATGAAGCACTGACCAACTTATTGCATTACAAACTCAATATCTCAAATTCATAAAGCTAAGAGTGAAATTGCTTTTGGAACTAAACGAGAAATGAGAACATACCATTGTCAATTTCTTTGTGAACTGAAAATCGGACTCAAAAACCTGGAACTTTGTCTCGTGGAAAGCTTTAATAAATTCATCAAGGCAGATGTTTCCTGGAGAGTGACTCTCTGAGTGAATTTCGCTGGAGATAATACCATCTTGGTGCAGCTCATCATTAAGTTCCTAAAACAGAAGACAGAAATAAAAATTGATACACCAGATATATTTTTCTTATTCAGTAACTTCACAAGAAATCAGTACATTCTAAGAAACAAAATATCATGAGCCCCAATTAGGGGTGAGCATTCGGTTGGTTCGGTTCAAAACTGAACCGAACTGAATAAACCGAAAACTGAAATTCTAATATTTTAACAAACCGAACAGAACCGAAATTTAATATGCACCAAACCAAACTGAAATTTGTCAGTTCAGCTTTTAACCGAAATATTTTTTTATACCAATTCTTTTATATAATTATGTAATATCTTAATAAAAATTATAGATTTTATGCCCAAATATTATTATTTATAGAATTATTAAGACATTAAATAGAAATATAATACAAATATTAACAATTTATCCTAATAATTTTTAAAAAATTAAAAATAATATTAGTTTTATTATATAGTAATAAAACTTTGGTTTGGTTCAGTTTGAAACTGAAATTTTTTTTCCAAGCCGAACCGAAATAATTTCGGTTTTCAAAAATTAAAACCGAACCAAATTGATAATTTTGGTTAGGTTTTTCAGTTTCAGTTCGGTTTTGCTCAGCCCTCACCCCAATGGATTGAATTTGGGTGACTGAGGAAAGGGATTAGTTAGGTAACATGGTTGGATGAACGGTAAGACAGCATAATCCCTCGTGATTTACAAGAGAGCATTTGAATAAGAAAGAAGAAAATCCAATCTACAAAACCTAACGATATTACCTAGGCCACATTACATAGAAGCGTACCACAAAATATTTATCTCCAGTTTAGTTCTGAAAGTTCGTGTAAAAAATTCCATGAGATGACAAGCAATCATATTATAATGCTTTTCTAACCATTAATTCCTTTATTCTTTTGCCAGAATACCATAATAGAAATGAACAAACAAATACACACCAAGGATACAAACAAATACAGACACAAGTACTGACCTGTATTTCATTATCAAGAGCTTCACCTTTTGCATCTTCACCAGTGAGAGCAACAGCACTTCGAGCGTTCTATTGAAAACAGATTTCAAAATTTAAAGCCAATAATTCAACCTTCATGAAAGGGAGGGGGTGGAGAAATTGACAAATCCCAAAAAGGTATACTAACCTTTAAATTCTCAAGATGACAAAGTGCAACATAATGCAATTCTTCCCTCAATTTGGAAAAGAATTCCACATAACTATTTAACTCAGTTTGTGTATTATATATTGTATTAGACTCACTGAGTCCAAGAATTGTAGCATGATCTTCGGCTCCGGATCCTGTAGAGGCATCGTGAAATTCCCAGGCATCATCATCAAAATCAGTATTAGCATTTACTGAATCATTGTCCTTCATGGTTTTGATGGAATCCAATCCAATTTCACTCAGATTCTGTTCATGATTATCTGAAGCAATCTTCTCAGTTTGACCGTATAAACTTGATATTAGATCATTGATAGAAATATTTGAATGGGAACTCTTAATGCCATCTCTTTTATCAGAGGTGAACATCTGAGTTGAAATGTCTTGATGAATCACAGGATCATCTTCTGCTTCTTCATCACCAAAAATGGACAAGGGTAAAGCTCCCTTGTGGTTGTCCACACTTATCATGTTTCCCTGAGCATGAAGGAAAAGTATCAAGTAATGAAAAGAACAAAATTTTTTTATGTGGAAGCATGTCCTGCCAATAGACTTCACTTTTTGTCAGTATCATAATCTAAATTTTATAGTTATAGGAAACTCAAACAGAAAGCAATCTAAAGGCCTGAAAATCTAGTAAATCATGAAAACTGTGCTTGCACCTTAGCATTCTCATCTCTGAGCTTGAGTTCTGATTCTGTAGTAAATTCACACCCACAATTACTCCCAAGATTGGCATATTGATCAAATAAATCTAAGTTTTCTTGTTTTGTTTTCATATTTGCCTCATTTAAATTCGAGCTTGCACTTCCATCCAAACTCAACATGCTCCAGCTAGAGTTGGTCCCATTAGAAATCAATGTTGGTCCATTTTCAGTGTTGATCTGAAGCAAATGTAATCATATTATTATACAGAACAGTAGATAACATACCAATTGCTCCCTCACTGTGCCTTTTAGATTGTTTATAAAGATAGACATTACTTGAGAGAAACTTTACAAAGTTAGACACGAGAGAGGAAAACTAAAAGAGAATGAAATAGAAACGCTGAATTTTAGGTAGATCAAAATTTCCCAGTGAACAAACAAAGCCTTCCACTCAATTGAGACGATATCATTGTTAGTTCTAGAAAATATCATAAATCAATATCCCTCTAATACCTGAGTTTTCTTAGCATTCTAACATAAGAAGCAGGACAAACTCAAAGGTTAATCTAATCACAAGAATAATACAATTACCTTAGAAGTCTCATCTTTGACCTGGAAGTCTTGCTCTGCACTATTGAATGCCCATCCATTGGCACCGCTGGTATCCTTCTTTTCAACAATTAAGTTTGAACTAAATTGTTCCTCATCTAATTTCACCTGATTTGGTTTGAACCAACTCGAATCTGAATGAAACACATCCCAGCTTGAACCAGACCCATTAAAATCGAAGTTTGTCATATGTTCAGTCTTGATCTGGCTATTCTGAAATTTCAAAAGATGCCATCAAATAAAAAATCCAGAAACATGAAGCATAATAACAGTATAATGCTTTATTGATTGAAGAGTCAGGAATGTAATGAAGGGAGGAACAGTATCCTAACTTCATTGTTTAGGATTTACAGTTTACGATCCATGAATGTAAAGTTTTCTGATTTAAAGATGATTAAACAACAGTTAGCTCTTTTACCTTATCATCTCCAGCCTTGAGTTCAACATCTGCACCCTTGAATTCCCACCCATCATCAAGGCCACCATCAACTTCTTTATTTTCCATATTCGACGAATTTGTATTTGAATTAACAACATTAACATTTGAGTTCCACCCATTAAAATCAAAACTCAATGCATTCCAACTTGAATTGAATCCATTAAGATTAGATAATGGTGCATTCTCAGTCTTGATTTGGCTTGTCTGACTCAATAAACATGCATCAACAATTCATTAAACCAAATGCCTATGTTCAAATTCCATAAAAATCAGGAAAGAAAGGGGGAAACAGAAGTTTAATCCTAAATTACGTAAATGAACTTCAATACAAGGCTACTATCAGAGTCAGACATGGGAACCAGAAAAAGATTTTCCTCATTCTTTCAGGCAAGTAAACAAAATTGAAAGCAAAGAACACATGAATCAGAACTACAAGAATAACAACTTTTTTTTTACCTCAGAAATCTCATTACTCGTCGTAGTAACGGACTGTGCATCCTGGAATTCCCACCCATCATCATCACCACCACCACCACCACCACCACCATTATCAAATCTCTCATCAGTATCAAGTGAAAGCATATTCGCTCCATTTGCACTGGATTTTATCTCTTTTGCAACTACATTGGTCCCATCTTCGTTTGAATTCAAATCCAATGGATCCCAATTAAAATTCGACTCATTTGAATTCGATATCAGCTCATTTCCACCACTTCCATTCAAATCAATCGTTTTTGGATTAAACCAATTCCAACTCAAATCTGGTGCCTCTGTTTTTAAATTGGGCTCAACTACATCTAATTTCTTCATATTCAAATCTGAATTCAACTCGTTCTTATTCGTTTTGTCTATTGAATTCGACTCCTTTAAATCTGGTGTAGAACCATTTTTAAGATCACCTTGCTGGTACAGATTAGAGAGTAAATTATTCACATTTATAACAGGCTCCTTCTTTACAGAATCAACATTTCTACTAAAAAACAAGCTCGCACCACCATCGCCAAATGATGAACCGGTGGCAGCAGGCTCTTCCTCTTGCTCTTCCTGTTGATCTCCAAAGAACGAAAGTGGCAAAGCTCCTTTAGGCTTCTCCCACTGAGCCATGCTGCCCGATTTAACTCGATTCAGTGCCGAGCCAGGATGGGTCGGTTCTGAATCTATGCTATTCAATTTTTTGAACGGATCAAAAGATTTCTGAAGATTGGGAAGTGATTGGGCGTGGGGCAATCCAACGGAGTTGACGAAATCTCCCCAGTCATCATCGTCGTTAGCAAAAGATGAATCCCCGCCGTTGATCGAAGTTGGATTGGAACGGACAGTTGGATTTGATGGTGCGAACGTGAAATCGCCGAAGATGTCATCGTCGTCGTCCAGCATCTCCGAATAGTGCTACCTCCTCTCTCTTTCTCCCTCGCGATGTTTTGCGCCTTCGATTCTGTTTTTCGGTGCGTAAGTGCGCACGTTAAGCGTGTGCGCTTATGTAGTTTACTTTATATTTTAACGGAATTTTTTTTTTCTAAACGGTGAGATGCACAATCAGCATCACATGAACTGTGATATAACAAGAGTTGGACCCACTGCTATAAATAAGGGATGACGAGAAACAAGAAGCTTTGTTGAGGTAGAGTTTGGTGATGCACATAAAACATTTGATCAAGAATATGATTCAAGTGAGTAATGATACAGATCTATTTAGAATGAGTTTAAAAGATTATGAGCTCTAAAGAGTAAAAGTCTAAGTTCATAATACATTCGACGTCTACCTTCGATATAGAAGTTTTCAGCCACTTGCCGAAAAGATAAACAAGATTTCGAAAGTTCACCTCGAAGGCCACCTTCTACTTTTTTGTTCCGGACACGTATTGAGAACCTATTAATAACATGTATCATTTTTCTTGATAAGTATTAGGTCGTGTTCTGCATAAAGGCTGCCACATGGACAACTCACAACGTATCACGTGATCCAAAGAATTACTATATATAGCCTATAATGTCACACTTTTCAAGGTACGTTCACTAAACCTAAAAACTACCAAAAATATACTTTCTAAGGGCTCATAATGAGCCTAAGGCATAAAAATCTATCACTAACTTAGGCGTTGAAGGATCATTGCCCGGCAACACGTCTGACCCTCTTAGCTCACTGATGCTCATTGTACAGGTATCCAGATTAAATTTGATTCTGGCCTAGAAATCAAAAGTTGTTAAGCAATGAGTTTATCAATTGGTGTCGTATGTGAAAAACTCATTAAATACTTTTTCTGGTCTCAGAAAACCTAATTTCTTTCTGAATATTAGTGATGGATGACCTTCAAAATGGCATGAATCTCAATGTTGATCATTCACCAAATCAACACTCAGGAAACAATAATCAAGAAACTCCACCACCTACTCATACCAATGCCACTCTTGATCATAGGGTCCCTTTCCAAGCCCTGGTAGATCTATTTTGAAATACACAAACAAGCCCTATTTTGACCACATCTCATCAAGTCTCAACTAGTGCAGCCCTAAACCTATCAACAGAAATTCAAAATGCTGTCCTTGGCACTCTAGCCCCCTTCCTGCAGCTCTTGCACAATCAAAACCTTCCAGGACGACAGACAAATGAAACCCCAACTGCCGATCTAACCAGGACCCGACTCTTTCAAACACCAGAAGTAGGGAGAGAGGAGGAGCCGAAGGCAGCAGCTAGTCGCCCCAGGTGGGCGCAGTGGATAGAGTGGGAGGAGATGAAAGGGGAAGTCGAAGCAATCAGAATAATGAACGCTCAATGGACTCGGTGGAGTCCAGAATCAACGAAGAAGTAGCACGAAGAGAAAGAAGAGAAGATCACTCTGAGAGATTGAGGGAGGGGACCCTTCGAGCCTCGCAATCCCGAAGAAGGGACCACGAGGCCACTAGCAGGCAACTGAAGGATGTGAGGGAAATGGTAAAGAAATGTGTGGAAGAATTTGGAGGAGAAAGAAAATCGGAAGATAGAGATCTCAAGATGGAGCTGAAATCCCCGTTATTGACAGAGTGACAAGTTATCGAATTCCAAGCAAATTTAAAGCTCCAAATATAGCAAAGTATATTGGATGTACAAATCCACGAGCACACATCTTAAATTACAAGCATTAGATAGAACTCCAAACAGGTGACGATGAAGCGCTATGTAGAGCTTTTCGAGGGTCGTTGGACGAAGCAACCACAAAATGGTATGACGGTCTTAGAGAGGGAAGAATAAAAAATTTCAGGTAGTTAGTAGAGAGCTTTATGAAAAGATTTGCGGCTAGTATCCCAATGGAAATGCAAACACAGGCTTTGGAGGTTGTGAAGCAGGGGCAGGAGGAATCTCTGAGAGATTTTCTGGCTAGGTTCAATACGAAAGCCTTGAAAGTAACAAACTTAAACCAGGCCAGAGCAGTAGAGGCGCTACAGAAGTGTACCACACACACGCTGACTTCTTCAAAAAATTGTCAATGGAGCTTCCTAACAGTCTAGAAGAAGCAATGACACTAGCGCAAAAATATATCAGACAAGATGATGCTTTCCGGGTAAGCCAGTTTCCCCGATAACGTAAGGCAGAGCAGAAGGATACCACCTCAAGGAATAAGAAAGTCAGCGATAAAGGAACAATTGGATCTAAGGCAATGGGTTCGCAAAGTGAGAAGGCGAGGGAGCCAATGAAGAGAACCTTTGATGTAACTAAGTTGACCCCATTGAATATTAGACCTAAAACAGTTTTTGCTACCTTCCAAGATCAGAATATATGGAAGAAACCCAAGCCTATTTGGAAAGATCTTGATAAGAGAGATAAAACTAAGTTCTGTAAATTTCACAATACTCACGGTCATATCACAGACTCCTGCAGACACTTAATGGAGAAGATTGAAAGGTTGATCAAACAAGGCTACCTAAGGAGGTTCGTTAGGGACAACCAAATCATAGAGCTGCCGACGGGAAACGATGGAACGACTGATAATGAGCATGGGCGAAGAAGAGAAAACAACATTCATCACAGAAAGGGAAACTTATTATTATACATCTATGCCTTTTGGTCTGAAAAATGCAGGGGCCACATATTAACGGATGGTGAATAAGATGTTCAAAGGTCAGTTAGGTTGAAACTTGGAGGCCTACGTGGATGACATGATCGTTAAGAGCATGAGTTTCAAAGAATATGTGGAAGACTTGAAAGAAGTTTTTGAAATATTGAATCAGTATGGGATAAAGTTGAACCCAGAGAAATGTGCATTTTTTTTTATCCAATGAGGGAAGTTCATTGGATACCAAGTCAGTGAGAGAGGGATAGAGCCTAATCCGGATAAGGTAAAAGCTATCTTGGATATGTTAACACTGAAGAATGTATTGTAATATGATTATGATGATTAGTATCGCTCTGATAAAAACGATGTCGCTTGATGTTTGTGTTTTTCTTTTCTGGTTTATCATGTCGTTTGTTACATGATTAAGGGTTTAATAGTTCTCTAACTTTCAAAAAAAAGTTTTTTGAGCTTCTCCTTAATTTTTATTTTGTCTCTAACCGCCTCTGTTTTTAATAAAATCTTAAAAGTTTCTCAAAATTTTTGTTATACATCAAAGAACTTTCTATTGTATATCGATCACTTAAATAAAAGTTAAATTGTTTTTAGATGTTGAAAAATTCGTAAAGATCACAGATAGCTATTTAAAAAAAAAAAAGTTCAAAAGTCTTATAGGTTCTTAGCCCTTTGTTATATTTGCACTTTTCCTGTCCAATTGAATGGCAATCCATTGTGAAAAACAAAAATTGAATTGCAATATCAATTGATGTAGACTGTTGAGCTTAGATTTTCTTTTTCTTTTTATTGTTTTAAATAAAAGGAGTAATAAGCAGTTTGAATTATAATCCCAATTTATCAAAAATAAAATCCCAACTAAGCTTACTAAAAATTCTAAAATTAATTAAGTCCTCCATGTAAACTAATGGACCAATAAGTATGAATTAACATAATTTTGATAGTTATAAAATTGATAGTTATAAAATGTCTATAATTTAAAAGTATAATCCATGATTTAAGAGTATTTTTAAATTTTGATATTTCACTTACTTTGAATTGTTCTGCACAAGTATTTCATATTACTAATTTTCTTTTCTAATATACATTAAAATTATTTTATTTTTTAAACTTTCTAATTCAAACAAATAATTCACACAAAATGCATATACAATAAAAATTAAAAATAATAAAAATACAGCGTACCTATTATAGAATTTTGAGAACATATGAATTGTCGGTAAATATTCATTTAATTTATTAGCACCTATACCAATTTTAATTCTAAAATAATATGACCATAATATTATATTTCAAAAATAAAATATAATAATTTGTAAGCACTGATTAGTAACACAAATTCAAATTTGGAGCAAATTCTTTGTTTTTTTTAGGACGTTTGATTAATTTATTAAGATACATATTTTATCACTTTCAAAACTTGCCTTAATTTTTAAAAAAAAATCTAAATTCCATTATTCCATTAATTTAATGGTTTTTAGAGACAGACTTTAGAAAATTCTAACCACATTAAAAGATTTCAAATACTTATTTTTTTTTTAATCACACACACAAACATATTAATTTTTTTTTTAAAAAAAATCAATATATTACAAAAACAACCATCCCAACCAACAAAGACATCAAACAATACCCAAACCCAACCTTAGAAACCAAACTATTACCTCCGGCAAAGCTACCACCGGCTGTATCTGTACTCAAAACCACCACCATCCAATCATCCTCAGAACCAAGTCCGGCACCGGTAAATCTCGAATCATTTATATATTTAGCATATTGAGTTTGTGTATAATTAGTAAGCACAAGAGTTGGGACCAATTTGGGCACACAAACAGGCAAAATTGCACCATCTCTAGTAGTGTTACTATCAATGCCACATTTTGATATAAGGTTTGGGTAGTCTTGTAATCGGAATGTGGTGGCGCCACCACATGGTTGGTCCTCTAATTTGTCGGCAACTTCATCGGCTAAACAGCCGGCTTTTTCATTCTTGGTTAGTGCTGGAAGGTGTAATGATGTTCTGTAACTATTTATGCCTTGTAGAACATGATCTTCTTTATCATCTTTATCTGCAAATTTTATCAATTCAAGAACAAAAATACAAATATTACTTTTTTTTTTAAAAAAAGAAAAATATAAATATGATTATTTTAGTATCCTGTAAATGTTTATGTAAATTTAAAAAATTTTAAAATAAACTCAAAGTTGTGAATTTTTTTTTAATACTCATCATTACTTGGCTCAGCAGTTAGATTAAGGATTTGAATGCAATTTGCAATATGATGAGAGCATTAAGCCACTATTTTAATTGAAAATAAACAAATTAAAAAGTAAGAAAATTAATTAATTTCCTCAACATGCAAAAGTGATATAAAATCAAATGAAAATACACTGCAAACTCATGATACCATCAATTACAATATTAAAAAATAAGGATTTAAAAAGAAAATGAGTACCGTCAGAAAGTACTGGAGAAGAAATCAAGAAAATGGCGTGGAGCAGAAAAAAGAGGAAGAGATTGAGAGAGGCCATGGCTTATTGTTATTATTAGAGTATAATTTTTTTTTTTAAAAAAAATCACAGAAATATGTAATTGATTTTGTTGGTTGAAATGGAAATAAATATGAAGAATTTTATAAGAGGTAACAGATGCCTTTTATGTGTTAATTACACATTCCATGTAAGGACACCTATGCCCTTCACGT
>CAOJBK011664187.1:0-10793 GCA_948294925.1 Codiaeum variegatum
AACAAAAATTTCTCCATACACCGGTTTGAATTCAAAGTTCAAATCCCCAATAAATTCTGATTCCTAAAAAGGAAGCTCAATCAATTTCTTAATTTCCCAAAACCTTCCATTTTTGAAAATAAAAAAATAAATCCCTTTCTAAAAATAAATCTAATATTCCCTAATTTTTCTCAATTTACTCCACAATTTCCTTTTTCCCATTCATCTTCTCCTTCCTTTCATTTAATTTCTCAAAAATATCAAACTCAAAATTGCTCTCCCCCCCTTCAAAATTTTGTCAGAACCACCCCAAGCAACACCACCATAGCATCCCTAGTATGCCACAGTAGTAGCACTCGAGGCGTAGCCCTAGCAGCTGGTCGTGAAGCAACACTAGGCGCCGTAAGCGAGACAACAGACAACCGCCAACCCCAACTTGCAGTAACCCAGGTCGTGCTCGAGGAGCCCTAACACGCCACTGCTCCAGCCGTACATACGAGCGAGGAAGAACCCCAGCATCGCACGACACAGGCGAGCGAGGTGGCCCAACAGTGCTCGAGTGAGGAAGAGCCCCAGTAAGCAGTAATAGCTCCAGGCACCACAGCTCGACCACGCGAACGAGAGCTGCGGTAGGCCGGCGCGTACGCCATGAGCTGGGCTTCCCCATCCATAGCTGCGTTCGACAATAACAACACCAACACAGAGTAATATGGCATAATTTCATCCTCCATGCTCGAGTTTCTCATTTTACGTCTCCGATCCACTAACCTCAACAAAACCTTATCTCAAAGATAGTCCCAAAGATCAAAAGGTACTTTTAATTTCTTTTTATTGAAAATTTTGAACTGATGTTCTTGGGGAATTTGTTTGAATTGTTGAGTAAATTGCTTGAATGTGATGATGTTGTTGAGCTCTATTGAATTTTCCTTGGTGAATATTCAAATTTTAGAAATTTGATGCTAAAATTAGCTTGGAAACCTTGATTTCCCCAGGAAATTTTGTATTGAATTGCTTGAACTGATTTACTGTTAAATTATTTTCTTGAATTTCTCAGCAAAACCATTTTTCAGTTTGCATGATGTTGCTTGAACTTTTACTGAGGCATAGAAAATTTTTAGCAATTTGATGCAAAAAATAACTTGAATAGCTCAATTCCCCTAGAAAATTTTGCTTTGAATGTATTGAAAACACTGTGAAGTTAATCTTTAAACTTGTTGAACTGCTATACTGTGATTTTATTTCCTTGAATTCCTCAGCAACACTAGTTTTCTGTTTGCTTGATATAACTTGAGTTTTTATTGAGGCATAGGAAAATTTTAGCAATTTGGTGCCAAAATTAACTTGAATAGCTTAATTTCCTCAGGAAAAATTGAATTAAACTGATTGAGTTGAAAATTTGAATTCCCTAGGACATTATCAATACTGTTTGTTGCTTGAATTTTGCAAGTTAATTCTTCATTGATGCTTGTTAATATTTTGCTGATAATTTGATAGAAATAATTGAAATAAACTCAAAGGAATCAATTTCCTCAGGAAAATTCTTTCAAATTTCAATTTTACGCTTGAGGAAGTTCTTGAATTTTGAATTATAAATTGATAATTCCTCAGGCCAAAATGCTAGTTTTTCAATTTTCTTTTTGATGAATTGGTTTAAATAATATGAATTTTCAGTTCTATAACCAATTCCCCATAAAACTTTCAAATTTGATCTTAAAATCACTGTAGCATCCCATAATTATGCCATGTTTCATGCATCCTCAGCATATGGTTAGTATCACCACAAACACACTAAATTGTCCTGATGCATTTGATATTTAAATGACAAAAAATGTTTGATGCGACTATTCCTTAGGAAAACTTAGCATGAATTTTCAAATTTGATTCATTCATGCACTTTGCCATAAAATAGTTTTCAAATTGGAATCACAATGCATGAGAATTTCAAAATTCTGACTTGATCTAGTTCTTGATTTATAGGTAATATGAGTTCCAAAGGTGCTAGCAGCTCTAACGTCAAAGAAAACGTTCAGCCGATATGTATGTTTTCAGCTTTGAATTTAGATTGTTAGCTTAAACATACATTTCTAACTCATATAGTGGCTTCACTGCCTCTTCCCCCCATTGCTAAGCCTTCTGATGAGTTACTTGACAAATTTGAGGTAAATGCTTATTACTTCAAGAAAAAACTTACTCATTAGGTCTTAAAAATGCTCATGCTCTTTTTTTGCAGGAGGATAAAATTGAGATCATAAAGGGCATAAAGATTGAAGAATGCCTCTGCTTCCTTAATATCAGGTAAGAATTTTTAACTATTTTATTAAATTCCTCAGAGAATTTTCCTTACTGACCTCAAACCTTTCTAATTTCCTAGGGGCTTTTCATATACCTGTAAAGATTACCAAATGCTGGCACTGACTCCTACCCCTACTAGGCTAGTTGTCACTGGGGATCCCTCTCTCCCTTACCTTAGGATTCCCAATGAAATTATCTATTTATCCAAAGTAAGAGCCCCTGATGCCAAAATATCATGGGCAAAATTAGATCCCAACTGGGGAAAATGGGTTCATCGACTCTATGGCATTTTCAATGAGAAATGGAACCAGCTAAGCATTTCTGAATTTATAGAATTGACCCTCCAAGAGGTAAAATTTATGCCTAAAATTCTAAATGTTGCACCGAGATTATGGGCACCGAGTAGTAACACATTTATCTTCCCTTTTGGTCATTTGATGATCACTATGCTTTATGTCTTTGCTATTACTGGATTGCCCATTCTGGGGAGGGGTATTGTATGTTTGGTAGATAAGAGATGGTTCCCTAAGGTACCATTCCATTCCAGGAGTTTTGATTCATACAAAAGTGCTATGTCTGCTTATGCTAATAGAAAAGGACCTCTAGATTCTGAGAAGCATGTAGCTTTTCTTTGGGTATTATTATGAAGGCACATTTTTTATCCTGCCTTAGGATGACTCAATGTTAAATATGTTCCATTAGCATAGGCTTTGGAATATGGAGATCAGTATGCTCTTGGGACCATACTTTTAGGCAATTTGTATGCCTAGATGAGGAGATGTGTGAATGAACACCCAGTAAAGTTCATGAATGGGAGGTGTGGATCCTCCAATGCTGGTTACTGGCATACTTCCCAGAGTTGCATGATTACCCTTCCTCACATGCTCTTTCCTCTCTTTCTGATATTGGAGTTGATTTGTTGAGGCGTGAGAGTTCTTAGGCAGCACCAGAACTCAAGTCATTTTTCTTGGTTTGGGATAAAGAGAGAAAGTGAGATTATGCCCATTCAAAGATTGTTATGAGTCACCAAGATGGCTTAGTTTCTTTACTCTCTACAAAGACACAATTCAGAAGTAAATTATCTATATAGTCACTTCACCTGGGCCTTTAATCATTGGGGCCAAGTATGCCTTTGGCCCTCGAGGAGGGATATTTGGTACCCCGTTAGGCTTTGAGTTTTACCCGCCTTTCCTCTACAGCCACCGATTTGGTTTTTCCACAGTTGTTCCCCTAGAAGTCATCGATGCCTCCATCATCCCTTTATATAGCAAGGATCCAGCAAAGTTTTCTAATGGCGATATAGTTGAGATTAAGCCCACATTGCTCAAGCTTGCTTTCCATGTGATTGTGATAAGAAAGCAAGATGAGGAGGACTATGCTCATTGGTGGAGTACCCGATACCTCATACTCAAAAAGTCAGTACCAAGATCACCAAGTAAGAATCTTACTTTGATTTTACTTTATTCTGTTTGGCACTGATTCTTATTTTTGTCTTTGTGATTGTATTTGCAAAGGAAGATGACAACGAAGAAGAAGCTGCCCCAAAGGTACCTGAGGAGAAGAAGAAGAAGAAGAAAGCTACTATCAAGAAGGGAAAAGCCCTAGCTTCCAGTGCTAACAAAGGGAAGTAGGCCATGATTCCCCATAAGAGAAAAATAGAGCCACAACAGTTAAAACCATAACAACTCCTTGATCTTCTTTGAGAAGAAAGGTCACTTAAACACCGACAAAAAAAGCCAAGCAATTAGATCTTATGGTTATATAGGATGTGGACAGTTTTAAGGAGTTTGAGGACTCTGAGGAAGAGGGTTCAAACATCTATTAGTTCTAGTGAGTATTTCAATCCCTTCATGATTTCAATATTATACACTATTATGGCTTTGAGGAATTGCATTTATGAATTCTTGCCTTCTAAAAATAGTTGATACTAGAGAAGGAGAAACTGATATGTAGCCTCAGGATTCTCCTTCCTATACAGGATCTTCCTCCATTAAAGAAGATAACATTTTGCCTATAGAATGTATCGATTCAACTAAAGAAAAAGGAACCAACCCCTCATTCTCCACTAGTTGTCCATTCCTCAAATAACCTTCTTCTAGCCATTGAGGTTTATCTTCTTTACTTTCTTTATGAATTTTCAAAAAAATTATTGCTTCTTGATTGGTGTATTGGGGATCTTGCTTATTTTCTTAAACAAGACACAAATGATTGGCAACGTCTGCCAGAAGATAATTTTTCTATAGATTTGTGCTTGTTTGATTCACCATTCTCAGAGCAAGACACAGATGCAATTTTCACTAAAGAAGAGATAGCCAAGGCTAAAAACATCCTGAGGACTTTATCAATAGAAAAGATTGGGGCACTCACTAGCCCACAAAAGGATGATCTTCTGGCAAGCCTTATCACTCAAGAGCGAAGCACCAAGTCAGCATCAATATCCTCACTCAAAGAAAAGGATTTCTTGGAGCTTCATCCACGTAGATGAGGCATGTGCCAAGAAAGCAGACATTTCAAACAGTTTAGCCAGCATCGATTAGAAGAAAGTGAAATTCATAAAGCAACAATAAGAGATCAGAGCAATGAAGACTAGAGGACTTGAGGCTGGAGCTGCTTTTAATAGAATGATTGTAAATCTTGCTACCCTTGAGGAACGGTTAGTTGTTATGAGAGCACAAAAAGCTGAGATGCTGTGGACCAACAAGCTACCACTCAATGAATATTAGAAAGCTACTGATGAAGCCAAAGCAACACAAGAGTTCTTAATTGGCCAAAAAGAAACTAGTAAAGAGCTGAGGAAACAACAAAATAATTAACAGAAGACAAGAAGAAATGTGATGAGGCTCGAAAATCCTTAAGAGATTTGATCTTGATTCTATTTGACTCATTTTATCTTTTATGCATTGTTATCCCCTCTTTCACTTATGTTTATGTTGGGTTGTTGAATCTTGAATTTTCTAGGAACTTTTGATTACTGTTATTGTGAATCGGTTATGAGGAAGGCCTTTAGGCCTGAGGAATATGATTGAAAAGCATTGATGTCTTTTATGACTTGTTGATTTTACTGAACTCTTGCACATAACAACACCACATCCATGCATTGCATATGGGAAACAACAAAAATCAGTAGAAATGTTGCTGAAATTTACTGAAAATTCAGCAAATATGCTGCCAAAATTTTATTGAAATTCACAACTTTTTTTTTTATTAATATTTTGTCTTTGAGGAAACAAAACAAACACTAATGCAAATATGAAATAAACTTTGTTTATTTATTTATAAGCTTGCCAATATGAATTGACATTTATTTTGGCCAAGAGGCCATTACAACTATTTCGTTACTAATCTTTCCCACATGGTGGGAAAGTATTTTTTTCAGGTACTTTTCATTGATGAATCTTTTGTGAGCTCTCCCTCTAGACTTTGCAACCAATACTTGGTGCACTCTAAATGGTCCTTCCTAATTGGGAGACCATTTTTCCAACTCTTTGTCTTTTATTCCAGGTGGCAGTATCACTTTCCACACCAAGTCACCTGCCTCAAATTTCTTTTTTCTGATTCTTTTGCTATATGACCTGTATACTTTCTTCTTTTGGGCCACCATGCAAGTGAAGGCCCTTACCCATTCTTCATCAACTTCCTCAAGCTCCATCAGTATAGCTTGAGAATATTCTTCAAGAGTCAGATCATTTTACCTTACAACTCTCAAAGATGCAACACATGCCTCTAAAGGCAAAATAGCATCATTCCTATAGATAAGTGTAAAAGGACTTGCACTAGTTGTTTCTATTTTTGAAGTTCGATATGCCTATAGAGTTTTTGACGGTATTCATGGCCAATCTCTAGGTTTGTCCTCAAGCATTTTCTCAAGTATGCCAATGATGATTTTGTTGGAAGCCTCCACTTGACCATTGGCTTGGGCATAATGAGGAGTCGAGGTAAGATGTTTAATTTTGTAATCTTCCATGAATTTTTCCATCTCTTCCCCAACGAACATAGTTCCCTAATCTGAAGTAATTTTTTAAGGAATCCCAAACCTATGAATAAGATGTTCCTTAATGAAGGTGATGACATCTTGTTGCTCAACTTTTTTCATAGGAATTTCCTCCACCTATTGAGTGAAATAATTAGTGACCATAATAATGAAGCTATGGCCCTTGGATGAAGCTGAATAAATTTTTTCGATGAGATCAATGGCCCATCCTCTAAATGGCCATGGTTTCACCATTAGATATATGTCATCAGCTGGTACTCATTGAATAGTTCCATACCTTTGGCATTGGTGACACCCTTTGGAATAAGAGATGTAATCTTTTCAGATTGAGGGCCAATAGTAACCATGCCTCCTAATCAACCATCTCATCTTCCTTCCAACCTGATGCACACCACAAATACCTTCATGGACTTGGTTCAGAATCTCCATGGCCTGAGAAAATGAAGGGCATCTGAAAAGTTTTCCATCAAAGTTTTTTCTGTATAAGTATTCCCCAATCAGAACATAATTCGTGGCTTAGGCCTTAACTTTGAATGGCACTTTTTTGGAAGGATTTTCTAGATATGCCTTGAGGCAGGCACGCTAATCACCCGCCATATTCAAGTCTGTATTAAATGACTCAAGTTGAAGGCCGCTTTCTTGAATGGATGGGTGTGACTTTTTTTGCACCAAAATCAACTTATGAGTTAATTCTTCTGACATTTTCAAACTTGATGCAACCTAAGATAATTCATCAGCTTCCTAATTAGATTCTCTAGGCACATGCATAAAAGAAATATTTATTAGCAGTGTATGCCCTAGAGCATACACTCAGCATGTGAATGTAAACGAAAACCTTAACTGGCTTAGTATATATGTTCTTTAAATGGATACATTCCTAGTATCGAACGTATATATGTCCCTTAAGTATTTTGTAAGAAATTTATTCTCCAAGAGTTTGAGAATATGAGTGACAGATTTCCCTTTTAACATATACTTTAAAGGTTGTTCATGGTCATAGGATTATTGGTAGGGATGCCATTAATTTGGAAGACCATCACATTTGTTATCATCCATGATGAGTATTGGATACTTATTGGTATGGAGGTAGTGAGTCTCATGCTACAGACACGTGGTGTCGTGACAATATATGAGTGCACTCATGTGATGAGTATATTGTACAATGACATTAAATGATGGATACATGGTCGTTACCTACCAGTCAATATCACATCATCTTGATCATGGTTGTGCATATAATCCTTAGACTTGAGGTGATATGTTATCTGGCATATTGATGGTTATGGTTTGTTACTGCTTGCATACCGATGCTAGTCATGTATTGGTATATGGCATGTGGTGGTCATAATCTGTGGTATGTTGGGATAAGTGTTTAACCAAGATAGAATTCATTAACTTGGGTAACCAAGGAAGGAAGCACATGACTTCTGGTTGTTCTTTATATGTAAATCCCTAGCCAGGGTGGATAAGGTTCACTAGAAAGAGTTTCTAGTAGGAACTGGTTTATCGAGAACTCAAACTGGATAGAAGTCATATGATCTAGTACATAGGGTTTAACTTCTTCCATGACCCCAACTGAGATCGAGAATTCGTAATGAAGAGATTCGAGTGCATGGTAATTATGATCGAGAGGTCCATGCTTATGTCAAAAATATGATCACCGATATTCACTTCTAATTGGATAGTCGCGATATGTTATGGTAGGCGTCACTTATGACTTTTGGGACTGAGTGTGAAATTAGGTTAACACACTTGGTAGGAAGAAAGAGTTTCTTTATCCCATTGCTAATTAGAACATAAACCTATTAAGTTACATACCAAATGGTGATTCCCATTAGCTTGTTTGAATCATATTAA
The DNA here is from genome assembly GCA_948294925.1 of Codiaeum variegatum. Classification (NCBI taxonomy): domain Eukaryota; kingdom Viridiplantae; phylum Streptophyta; class Magnoliopsida; order Malpighiales; family Euphorbiaceae; genus Codiaeum; species Codiaeum variegatum. The sequence goes on from CAOJBK011664187.1 coordinate 8,120, forward strand.
TGATTAATTAAAGGGTTTAATTAATTATTAATAATTAATTAGACTAATGATCAAAATAATTAAGCTTGACATGAAAATGTTAGTTTAATTCATATGAGATGTGGTTAATTAAGGTTTAAAGATGATTCCTACTAATTATTTACTTAATCTAGTTGAGTAAGTGATTAGTCATATAGTCAATTATCAACTAGAATAAGTAACCATAAATTTTCAACATAGTTCCTTAATTTAAGGAAAAGTGGTCGGTTGAAAGTATGGGTATAAATATGGGATTGCTTCATCTTTTTTTCCTAACTCTCAAAACACTTTCTCATACTCAAATTAGAAGATGAAGGAGCTATAATTCATCATCTTCTCCAATGAGTTAGAGAGAGAAGCTCTCTAAGAGTTAGAGAGAGAAATCTTTAAAATCACACCAAATTGAGAGAGTAAGTTTGTTTTGAAGAGTATTTCTTTAAGAACAAACTCATTTTTCAATTACCCTTAGGAAGGAAGTGTGGAGAAGCTCAAAGTCCAAAACCATTCTCAAAGTCTCAAGTTCTCAAGTAAAAAAGCAAGAATCAAGCATTTGGGTGATTCCAATGAGAGGAGATTCAAGTTTCTTGAAGAGAACTAGAGAACAAGCTTTTGGGAGAGCTAGTTATGTCTCAAGCTAGAGGCTTCACATTTGGGGAGCTTAATGAATAAGGACGAGTGGTATTTATACTTTTTACCATTCTTTGTTCAACTTGTGTTTTGCACACAATTTGTGAGATTATCCATGGATTGGATTATGGGCCTTTCATAGGGTTTAGACATTAGTTAAAGTGTTTGATAAATGAATAATCTATGTCAAAAGGGTTTTGACATAGAAATGATTTTTCAAAGTGTTTGAAATATCTAATGATTTTGGCAAAAGAGTTTTGCAGAAATGCATTTACTAAAACCCTAGTTTAGGGCATAGTTTCAAAGAGTTTAAACATTGCCTAACTTACCTTTTGTTAAAAGAGTTTTAACAAAGTATTATTTTCAAAAAAGTTTAGAAAACCAAACTCCGAATCCCCTTTTCTGAGGGGATTCGTTTTCCCCCATTTTCCCTTCCGCTGTGCGGCTTGGTATTCTTCCTTCAATATTTTTAAAAGAATCTACCAGTTGAATAGCAGTAGTAAAGTAAGGTGCTAAGGATAAGCTAGTGCATTTATATTCCCCAGACACCTACTTGATCATAAGCTATGAATCACTGATAACCAGTACTTCCTTGGCACCAAGGTCTTGAAGAATTTCAAGGCCTATAATCAAAGCCTTTTATTTGGCTTGATTGTTAGTGCATTCAAAATCTAAAGTGAAACTTAAAGCTGTTTTGGCACTAGAGGGAGAGGTAATTACTACACCGGTACCAGCGGATCTGTCTGTAGAAAAACCATCAAACTTTAGGACCCAAGGTTCACTAGAAAGAGTTTCTAGTAGGAACCGATTTATCGAGAACTCATACCGAATAGAGGTCATATGATATAGCATAAAGGGTTTGACTTATTCCATGACGCTAGTTGAGAACAGGATTCTGTAATGAAGGGATTTGAGTGCACGGTAATCATGATCGAGAGGTCCATGTTTATGTCAAGGATTTGATCATCGACATTCATTTCTAATTGGGTAGTCGTGATATGTTATGCTAGATGTCACTCACGACTTATGAGACTAAGTGTGTAATTAGGATAACACACTTGGTGGGAAGAAAAGAGTTTTCTTTATCCCATTATGAATTAGAACATGAATCTAGTAAGTCACATACCAAATGGTGATTCCCATTAGCTTGTATGTATCATTTTTGCTCTGGACTGCGCTACTATCAAGTAGCATTCTGTCCAGCAGAGCTGCTGGACAGAACTGTTGGATCTGCTGTCCAGCAGTATTCCATCCAGTAGAGCTGCTGGATAGAACTGCTGGAGCTGCTGTCCAGCAGTGCTGTTGGACAGTGCTGGAATTTTGTTTCTGGCTTCCGTTGCGTGACTCCGTATTCGCCCTTTAAGTGGTATCGGAGCCACCCAATTAATTGTGTAAAACCATGGTTGTATTGTTGTATTTTTTAGGTGCAAAATGCTTGAAAAATTTCTGGAAAAATGCCTCTCACGGTCGATGTCACGGACTGTGACACCGCTAGTGAAAGTTGAGTTTTGCATGCCTATGAGAAATTTTTTTCTAGGCCTTCAAGCAATGTTTCTAATAAACATAAATGGTATTTAAAGTGAATATGGGATATTCAAAATGCTTAAAAAATTGCTTGGAAGTGTTCCAAAATGTTTTTAAATTTAAACACATAAATAATATATAAGTGTTATATGTTGATGTTCATGTATGGGTGATCATGGATTTTTAACATAATGAATGAACTTATGGGGTATGTAATATTATTTTATTATATTAAGGGAATGTAATTAAGAGTTAATTACTTGTTTAGGTTATTTTCAAATGCATTAAGCCTAAGGACATTCTTTTCTTTGTAATCTCGCCTTGGTATGCCAAGGATACGTATGTACATATGGGATGTGGAGATGCAAGTGCAAAAGAGGGTTTAACCCATGAAGATGCCTAGTGGGAGAATGAAGACTAGTGTATTCTTTGAATTCTTGTAATTTGATAACCTAAAACCCTTACTCATTCCTTATGGCTGGGAATTGAGGCCTTAAGTCCATGA
>CAOJBK011664758.1:0-20754 GCA_948294925.1 Codiaeum variegatum
GGTGGCGGGTTGACCAGTCGGCGTGGAGAGGCGGTCGCCGGCGAAGCTGGGCGGTCACCAGTGGGTTTTGAAGCTTGCAACGACGATGGGTTTAGAGTTTGGAGAGCTGAGGCTGTGAAAAATGAATCTGTTCTTGGGGGGACTTTTATAATTAAAAGTTACTGACCCCAATATTAGGTCAGTAACTATTTTTTTTTTAATTTACTGACGCGTTGCTCACTCCAAAATGGGGTCAGTAACAATTTTATTTTTTTCTGATGCGTTACTGACCCCAAAATGGGGTCAGTAACGTTATTTTGAAGCCCAAATTTACGTAAAAAAATTCATTCCCGCCCATGTATTACTGACCCCAATTACTGGCCCCAAAACGGGTCAGTAAATTACTGACCCAATTTTGGGGTCAGTAAATTTTTTTTTTTTCATTTACTGACCCTAAAATTGGGTCAGTAATGAAATTTTTTTTTACTGACCCGGAAATTGGGGTCAGTAATTTATTGACCCATTTTTGGGGTCAGTACGGTATAGCGGGATTTCGAATAATTATTTCCCTCCATTTATATTGACCCGTTACTAACCCAAAAATTACTGACCCAATTTTTGGGTCAGTAATTAATTAGTTTAATTTTTTTTGTCAGTAAGGGGTCAGTAACGTTAATTTTGGGGTTAGTAATTACTGACCCCAAAATTAGGATCAGTAAAATCAAATTTTTTTGTAACGATCATAATGGTATTTTGATTCAATAATTAAATATGAATAAGGTATTACAGACTTATAAAAATTTAAAAAATATGTGATCATGTAATAATATATGTATTTATCGAACTATATATAATATAGTATAATTTTATATTTTTATCATATAATAGCATATAATTTAATTTTATTTATTTAAAAATTTTCAATCTCAATTAAATGAGATATAATGTTAGTAACGTGAGAATAACAATATAAAAAAAACTAGTTATTATATATAAAAGTATGGAGGGGGAGAGGCACATTTACGAAAACGTTCTCACTAACAATGCTTAAACTAGGGTTAAATTAATAATTTATTAAATTATAAAAATAAATAATAAACTAATTATTTACAAACTAATGCTTAAAGTTAGTGCAGAGATAGGCTACGTTTCCTAAATCAGTTATACTAATAAATTTAAAAAAAAAACATTATGTAATATATTTATAATTAAAAAATTTTAGGGATTATTTGGTAAGATAAATTTGAAATCTATGGAATTAGTTGAAATTTATAGATTTTTGCAAATTCATGAAATAAAAAATTCATATTTTATTTGAGATTTTAAATCCCACATTTTTTAAACTTTAAAAGATGATGGATTCTTATAAATCTATATAGATAGTGATTTCAATTTTTTTAACCAAATAATAACTAAAATTAAAATTCATAGATTTTATAAAATCTATAATTGAATTATCTTCTATCAAACTAGCTCTTGATATCTCTATCTTTCATTTAAAATCTCATAATTAAAGTTGTATTATTCTTGATAAAAAAAATGTTGTTTTTTTTATCAAATAAAAAAAATGTTGTAATATTAAATAATTTTATATTATTATAATAATTTATATTTGTAAAATTATTTTGAGTACAAGTATGGATTGCAACTTATTTTGAAAGGTAGATTCACCCACGATATATGCATATAATAATTTCAACATACTATTATTTAACTTCAAAAAAATAAACCATTTTTCATATTAATTTTATAGTATTATTATTTAATATTATAGTGGAAAAATATAATTATCATACTATCAATTTTATTATAATAAAAGATATCACTATAACAAGTTTTCATTACAAATTTTAGCATAGTTGTATTTAGGTATTTAATTAGTACTTTATTATAAAGTTGTTCATACTAATTAGAATTGGATCATGATTAATTTATTATTGTTTTAAAATTTAATATGAAATTGGATTATAATTCATATTATAATGTAGATTTATATTTTATTTTTAATAATTTATAATTATGATATATATACACACATAATTGTAACGGAACATTCGGTGTCATAATTATTGAGCATGATTATAGGTAAAATGAACTATAAATAATTATTCAATAAAAAAGTAATGGTATTTGGAGAAGATTTCAAACAAGCAATGCTAATTGTATAGAAAGAAATTCGATAAGAAATAATACACATAAGTTTGATTAAGTCATATAACAAAAATTAATGTATTATTAGAATATCAGTAATAATATACGCATTTATCAAATAATATTTAAAATAATATAATTTAAAATTTTTATTTTTATTTTCAATTTATAAATTAAATTTTATAAAAAATTATTATATTCTTATTGAATAAAATTTTTAATAGGCGATATTTGCAACATGCGAACCACATTATGAAAAACTAACATATGATTAGGAGCAATATATAATACATATTGGCGAGAAAAATTAACAAAATTTTTATATTTGTTAAAAAATATAGTAAGTTATATATTTTAAAAATTTTAAAATAAAATGAATCAAAATAATTAATTTAACAATTATATAAACTTTTTAAAATAATATACAATATTTTTAAACATTAAGTTATTGATATGCGCACTAATATTATTTATTTAAATTTTTAAATACATTCTTGTAAAAAATCAAGTTATAGTGTATACATTTTATCAAATAACATGTAATATATAATAGAATTAGAATGAGCACCCGTGAGATGCTGCAGGACAATTTTTATAAAAAGAAATATAAATTTATAGTAGAGTTTAAATAGAAAAACTGAAAATCAGTGATTTATTTTTTTTTTAAAAAAGTTATTCATTTTTAAAAAAATTAGAAGAAAAAAGTAATTCAATAAGGTAATGGATTACGTATTTTCAGCTTTAGATACAAATTATTATAATCATCAGAATCTTAATTCTATTTAACTGCTAAAAATAAATATCTAGCAACTACGTTTCATAATTGCTAGTTGTTTTTTTATCCCAACATATAATTTTCTTTATAGGGAAACACATCACAACAATGCATCGCAAGAGTTGCAACCACATCCCAGCATTGTTTTCCTTATTTAGCTTATGGTTGAATTGATGTTATTAAGTTGTATCATATTGAAGTTGATTAAACTAAACCATATTGATGTGTGTGGGTTGGTTATCCCGCTTGATTAGAATTGTTCTAGTTGAGTTAGAACAGTCTGCACAGAAGAAACAATGGTCAGGGGTGGCCGGACGTGATATCCGGCGATAACCCTCCAACGCTCAAGTCAGAAAAAGATTTTAGTGAGAAAGCTCTTCAGAATGGAACTTAGTTTAGAGTTAAGACTGTATGTAAGCATTATCTCGTTTGAGTTGTTGAGAGTTGTATTTATAGGGTGAAAACTCTGTTGGAAAGGAAACGTGTCAACTCCGGTACCTTGCAATGTATCTTTCCATGGGGCTCGGAACACCTGTCTTTTGTGAGCCCGAACCACTGAAGGTCATATGAGACAAATTCTGTTGCGTGTCTGGGGTTCGGATAGGACCAGTATGTCCTAGGGTTCGGTTAGATCCCAAATAGATGGTTGAAGCTGAACTAGGCCAATACGGAGCAGTATCACATATATTCTAAATTTTTAAGATTGAAATTATTGTCAAATATAATTCAGAAACAACTACCATATGTCATTTAAATGCAATGGTACCACCATTTATACACAACAATATTGCAAAAAAAAAAAATTCAAGATCTATAAACATGCAAACTAAGGAAAAGAATTAATACCTTCTCACAAACACTACTCCTATAAACAATCTCCATGGACTCTTGAAAACTTGCCAATAAAAGCAACCATTCAGTATTCAAATCCAACATTCTAACAATAATGAAAGAATGAGTCAAATAATGAAACAAAGATTTTACCTGAACAATGATAATTACCTTGATAAGGAAAATGATGGAGAGAAGAGAAGAAGCTGAAAAATATTTAACTATTTATGTCTAGCTAAATATCTCTAAAGAGAAGAGAGAAGAAGTTGAAAATTAATTTGAAATTCGTTTTGAAAGTGTTTTAGAATCAAACTAATTCAAAATAATTAGTATTCCATCAAATCTAAATCACCCATAAAAATAAAAAAAAAATAATAATAAAACCATATACCTAAAAAGAAATTGTAAATCAAATATACTCGATTTAGACAATTGAAACATCAATACCTTTTTATTGGTGACATAACTAAGAAGCAGACTCGACAACTAAGATCACACCAATTGATATTAATATTAATCATCTATATATTATCATACCTTGTGGATTTTGGAGGTTAATTGTGCCTACTATGTCATTCCAAGGCCGCATGATTTTAACTCATGTTTTCAGTTGCTGACAGGTTAGTAAATTTGACAATAATAATAGTAAATTGGTTTTATCAAAATTTTACTAAATTCTCTATATAAATGTATATATGAAAAGATAAAATTTTACCAAATTCTCTATATAAATGTATATATGAAAAAGATAAATTTTAATATATTATTAATTTTTAATAGAATAATAAAAATAGGAAAAGATGCATCTATATTGAAAAACAAAAGAGGGTAAATCTTCTGAAAAAAAAAAACAAAAGAGAAACATTGTTGAAGCTTATGAATTCTTGTTTTTTCTTATTCCTGTGGAGATTGTAAACAATGTTGACTTTAAATAGTTAATTTCAAATATTTCAAGAAAAAAAAAGAATAGTTCATTTCAAATTAATAGTTTCATTAGATTACGTCGGTAATTTGTATTTGATGCTTGAGATATTCTAATATGATTTAACTTCTTTGCTTTAAGTGAGTGATAAAATGGATCCAAATGAGTTAGTTAAGCTCATCAAAATTCTAAATCCTTATATATAGTAGTTTATGAACTACTTTAATAATGAACATTTATGTAGCAGTTATTGGAGTTATGGATAATTAAGGCGTTTGTAACGTCCTTGGAATGAATGATCTATAAATGGGTAACGTCCGGGAAGAAGTGATCTGAAGGGTCCTCTTCGAAGATACCCTTCGAGGATAGCCTTCGAACACAGTCAACTTTCTAAGCAAGTGGTCGAAGCCTTCTATGCTTTTTGGGTTGTCTTCTTCCGTCCTGGGCTCAGGTATTTCTTGGGCCTTTACTTATTTAGACCCATTTTATACTGACCCGTATCAAGTGATAAAATGGATCCAAATGAGTTAGTTAAGCTCATCAAAATTCTAAATCCTCATAACAAATAAGAGAGAATAACAATTATCACAAGAATGGGAACTAAGAACATGAGAGTGAAACTTCCCCATTTAATTAGGATTGTTCACAGGGCTGGGTAAATTGTCACGTAGGTCAGCGATCCTATGCACATGAACACTATAATTGCTTCTTGTGGTCTTAAAACCCGATCATTTGATTCCATCATGGTATGATATTACTATCTTATTACTTGCCTTTTAAGAATTATAATATCCTGAAAATTGTGATAATTTAAAAAAAAAAAAAAACCCAACAAGTTTTGTATAAGAATTTTATTAATAAAAATCAAAATTTTGAATGAATATTAAAAAGTCACGTCATTTAATATAATTATAACAATATTTCATATTAGGCACTAACTATATAATAATATGTTATACAAGTAATACCAATTTTTCTATCTTATATATTAATATAAATAAGATAAAATTCTAAATTTATAAATAAAATATTCTTTGTCCAAACTCTAGAAAATTGTTCTTTGAAAAAAGTGTCTACATCTTTTTGAAATAAAAAAAAGGATATAATTAATAAACATAACCATATACAATACATGTAATTTTAGATGTAAAATTATATTTACAATTTTATAAAGGGTAATTAAATTGTATATACAATATAATACTTTAACTTGATTAAATTACATATACAATGAGATATTTTGGTAACATGTAAAACAAGTTCTTCAAAAATTAGTATTAAAATTAGAAATATAGTAAGTTATATTATTGTTAATTTAATAAATAAATAATTAAAAATGTGTATACGAGTTAGAACTGACAATTTAATCAATAAAACTTTTATATTAGGATTCTTTAACTTAATTTAATTTTGATAAGACTCTTGGACATAAGTCTTAATATTAGAGTTAGAATAGGAAAAATCAAATACATAGTTTTAGTTTTAAAAATTTAAACAGTAATATAGTGAAATGCTTATTATTGTAAATCAAGGCCATAGTATATATATTTGCATAGAAGGACAATGAAATTGTAGATGATTGAATGTAAATTCATAGCTTGCTGCATACAGTCACACTCTTGCCACAATATTAATGGAATATGCTTCTGCAGTAAGTTACTCAAAACTCCAAATTTGAGACAATTTATTAGAATGTGGGTTCATTAGTATTACAATATTTTGATTTTGTTTGAATTCATTATTTGAATTACTCAATTTAATTTACATTTAATATTCTTATTGTCATAAGTTTGTATATTATAATAAATTTAAGACTAAAGTAAAAATTTTAAGAAGCGAAAAAAAATATTTGATTTAATGGTTTCCAATTGTATGATTTGTCTATCCTAATTTAAAATTATGAATAATTGTGAATTGGTATTGGGCTATTATGAAAATTTTAAAATTTTGTTAATTTATTTCATAAAAATAATTAATTGTATCTAACATATTTATTACATTAAAAGGCTTTTGTAAACCCTATGTTGTGCTCTGTGGGAAACTCAAGCACGAAGGCGCCGCCGCCTACTACGTCAGACAACAGATCAAAGAAAAAAGTCAGAATCAGGCATAATGAGACAAGAACTGAGGAGAATTCCTTGCCTCTACAGTTTGAGAAGGTATCATTCAAAGACAAATTGATGGAAAATATGGGTTCTAATCACGAGAATGTCATGGATAGAGATGGGGATGTGGAGTCTGAAACTGAATCCTTAACTAGTATGGATTTGGAGTACGATGAAAATATAAATCCCAATTTGGAAAGCAATGAATCCACTCAATCTATTCCCAAACAGGTTGCTTATGATGCATGGAAATTATGGTATAATATTGGAATTATAGTGGATTTTAATTCTAAGATTCCATCAATTTCTTTTACCGAGGAGGCTAAGGATCATCTTTTCAAACCATGGAATTTTTTTATGGTGGTACGAATGGTTGGAAGACCAATTGGCTATAAGGCTTTAATCAATCGCATTCAATCACTATGGAATCCTGAGGGCAAGTACAAGATAATTGATATGGATAATGACTATTTTATAGTCAAATTTGATCTAAATTAAGATTATCATCATGTGTTGCTTGATGGCCCAAGGATTATATATGATCACTACCTTCATGCTCAGCCATGGGATCCAAAATTTTATACTAGTAATATTATGTCATCCTCTATGATTTCTTAGGTGAGTTTCCCTATTATGCCTCTTTATTTCTATCATAAGCACGTGTTGGGTGCTATAGCTCAACTAATTGGCAAGCCTATCAGGGTAGATTACAATATGGAGGACAATAACATAGGAAAATTTGTGAGATTAGCAATTGAGATTGATGTGACTCAGCCTCTATGTTCTAAATTCATGATTGATGAGAGGATACGACTTGTTGAATATGAAAACCTGCCATAAATATGTTATTTATGTGGATGTATGAGGCATACGGAGCCAATATGTCCTAAGAGGCAACAAGCTAATAATGGGATGAATATTGATGCTGTTAATGTGGGTCAAGAAATGGCTGTGACTGAGAATGCTATCGCACCTATAAAAGATTTAGATAAGGCTCGTGATTTTTCCACTAAGGATTTTGGGGAGTGGATGCACGCTCAATGAAAATCAGAAATCCTCTCCATAAGAAAGATGGGGAATCAGGGAATGGGAGAAATGGTAAACAAGGAAAGCATTTTTAAAGTTCCAATTGCTTTGAATCTTTGGTGGATGATACATAGGAGGGTGAGGGGGAATTTATGCCTGAAACCAATGTTCAGGTGGCTGTTGTGGAGAATAATATTAATGATGATATTGGGAAGCACATTAGGAAGGGAGATGCAGAAGGTAATGAGGTTATTCAGCCAAAGGAAGGAGTGACTAATTAACCAGCCAAAAGGAAATTGAAGTTGAAATAAGGAGACAGTAAGGGTAATGGGATGAAATAAGATAAATTTGTTGTTAAAATAGCAAATGTGGGTAAAGGGCTTTTCAATAGTAACAATAGAAGGATGATGCAAGGTGAGACTAGTAAGGGTAATTTGATGACATCTAAAGGGGTTAGCCTTGACTCTTCTAAGCATAATGTGGTCATTTTACTGGCTCACCAACACTCTATTATAAATAAGAGTCTAGTAGACAGACTGAAGAATGATAAAATAGGGGGCAATTTTGAGTTGAAAAAACCCCTGACAAGGCCACAATAGTAGGTGTGAAAATGTGAAGGAATCCTTTAGCCTTGAGGGCATCTCATTCCAATACTACCAATAAACCAATGGTAGGGGAAGCTAGTAAATCCATTGCAATGAACACTGAGGGGATGGATATCCAAGCTCATTCTCCTATTAAAGATTTGAGCAAAGATCAGTTTGGTAAAGGAAATGAAGACTTTATTAAGGACGATGTCTTTGATGAATTGACAATTCAGATGACCTAGAAGTTGAGATCAAGGAATGCAAAGCTCCATATATGACCCAATGATAAGTTCCTTAATTTTACTTATCTTATTTTTATGCTTTTTTAATATGGATCTTTCTTTTGTTTGTTAGAATAACCAAGGTGCAGGGAAGAAATATTTTATGCTTGTTGCTAAAGATTTATTTGGTAAGCATAACTGTAATTTTATGATTGTGCTCGAACCAGGATAGGTGGAGTTAAAGTCAACGATGTTATTGGAAAAGTTGGGTTTCCAAGATCTCACAAGGTTGAAGCGTATGGTTTTTCTAGGGGCACATGGCTTCTTTGGAAGGGTGAGCTTAAAGTTCAGATTCTTGAAGATGACTTTCAATTCATCCATGGGAGGGTGCGATACAAGGATGGTTGGAATTCAAATTTTGTGGCTATTTATGGAAGTCCTAATGTGCAGCATTACAAAAGCCTTTGGAAGAATATGTTTAGGATTGTAAATGCCTATGAGGAGTCTACCTTCTTTTGTGGAGATTTCAATACTTGTTTGTTCTCTCATGAGAAAAAGGGTGGATCTTCTAATGTCTCAGGGATTGATAAAAATTTTGTAAATTGAGTTTTCTCTTATAAAATTATGGACTTAGAGTTTCAGGGTGGTAAGTTCACTTGGAGTGAAGGTAATGTGATGGAAAGGCTTGATAGGATTATGTGTAATGAAAATTGTTTGTTGGATGACGTTGAAGCCTAGGTCACTCACCTTCCTAAGGCTGCCTTAAACCACTATCCTATTGACTTGCTTATTTGAAAAAGTGGGGATGTGTCTCATAAAGCTAAACAATTTTGATTTTTGGTGCCATAAACCTTGCACAATGATTTCTATAAGCTAGTCAGGAATTCATGGAAGTTTGATGGTAATATTGTCCAATCCTTATCTTTTTTTTGTTGCTATTCTTCAAAAGTGGAATAGAGAAGATTTTGGTAATATCCACTACAAAAAGCAAAAAAAAATTGAACAGACTAAAGAGTGTTTAGCTTAGGTTGGAATAATAAAATTCTGTTAATTTGTAGTGTCTTAAAAAGATTATTCGAGAGGAGTATGAGCTTACCCTCTCTCCGAAGGAGCTTTTATGGTATAAAAAAATGCTAGAGTTGATTGGTTAAATTGGGGAGGTAGGAATACTTCCTATTTCCATGCTTTTGTTACTGCTAAAAACAAGAGGAAAAATGTTACCATGCTTAAGAATGGGACTAATGAGTGGGTTTCAGATCATGAGAAACTCAAGGATATGGTAAAAGAGTTTTATATTGATAATTTTTCATATTAATTCTATCCCTCCCCCTAATTACAACAACTATGTGATCTTTCCTCCTATTGGGATCAAGGAAATGGATCGGGTAGGCAGGCATGTCACTAAAGAATAAATGAAGGAAATATTATTTGAAATGAGCTCTATGAAGGCTCCAGGCAAAGATGGTTTCAATGCTTTTTTCTTCCAAAAGTATTGGCATATTATAGGGGACAAAATTTTTCTGACAATTAAAGGGGCCTTTGAATCAGGTTGTATTAATAAGGAGCTTAACAAAACTCTTTTAGTTCTTTTACTGAAGGTGGAGAATTCCAAGTTAGTCTCTTAATTTTGCTGGATCAATTTTTGTAGTCTGATCTACATGCTTATCTCGAAAGTTACAGCAAATAGGATAAGCCTATTATGTCTAAGCTGGTTGGGGAACATCAAAGTAGCTTCATTCATAGCAGGAAAATTACAAGGAATGTGGTTATCTTTTAAGAGGAAATTCACTCTATGCACTTGAAGCATACAGGAAAGAAGATTATGGCTTTGAAGATTAATTTAGAGAAAGCCTATGATAGGCTTAGATGGGATTCCATTGTTGACACTCTTCGCCTAGCAAAGTTTCTTGAAAGCTTCATCAATCTTATTTATAGCTGTTTATCTACAACTTCTTTTTAGATTTTATGAAATGGGGATCTTTCTGACTCTTTTATGGCAACGAGGGATATCTGTCAAGGGGACCCCATTTTAGCTTACCTATTCTTGTTGTGTGTTGAGAGATTAGCTTATAGTATTACTGATTCATTTTAATCTAATAATTGGCATCCTATTAAGCTTTCCAAGGGTTGGCCATTGATTTCTCATAATTTCTTCGTAGATGATTTAGTTGTCTTTTCTGAAGCATCTATTTCCCAACTGAAGGTGATTTAGAATACTTTTGATGAATTGTGTAACGCTTCAAGGCAAAAAGTAAGTGCTGCTAAATCTTTACTTTTGTGTTCCAAGAATTTTCAGTTATTAGTGGAGAAAGATCTTGATTTATCTATAAGGTATAAAGGCATAAAGAATATAGGTAAATACTTGGGAATTCTTATGATTTGTGGCCGATTGCACAAAGACTCTTTTTATGACTTAGTTGATAATGGTAGAAGAAAACTTCAATCCTGGAAGGACATACACCTCTCCCTTATAGGTAGGGTCACCCTTGTGAATTCTATTCTTCTTGCTATGCCAAGCTATGTGATGCATATGATGTGTATTCCTAATTCTATTTATATGGAGATCGAAAAAATTTGCAAAAATTTCATTTTGTGGGGGGGAGGGAGGCGTGGATCTCAGACATGAGAGGTGTCCCTCTTGTTACCTGGTATAATCTTTGTCAGCCGAAAAAATATAGGGGTTTAGGTCTTAGATAGTATAGAGGTATGAATGATGCTTGTTTGATGAAACTTGCTTGGGTTTTAATTAATAATCCCAATTCTCTTTGGGCTAAAGTTTTTCATAATAATTATAAAGTGGAGGATGGTATGTTTCCTGTTAAGTTTAATGTAGCTAACTCTTCTATTTGTTGGCGAGCCATTAGGAGAGTTTGGAATTGGATTATTATAGTAACTCATTGGAATGTCAGTAATGGTCTCAACACTTGTTTCTGGAAGGACATATGGTTAGATGCTCAACCACTTAAAGAGAAGTCTCTTTGTGTTCTAAACAACACTACCTTGAACATGTCAGTTCTTTTTTATGTTTCTGATCGGGTAACTAGAACTGGGAGAGCTTAATGGGCAGTTGTCAATTACTGTGTTGCTGAATTTAGCTTCTCATTTGGTGCCCTCTTTTAACAACCAAAGTGATAGCATCTTCTAGGGATATACTCCTTCAATGAAATTTATCGTTAAATCAGCTTATGTCCTAATTTCTTGTTATAGATGGCAGCCTAGAGATAGGAAATGGGATATGGTGGGGAATCTCTCTTGTCCTCCTAAAGTGCAAATGCTTATTTGGTTAAGTTTGCAGGGGCGAATTCTTATGAATGTGGAGCGTTGCAGGAGATATATATATAGTGAAACTTTTTATTCTAGATGCTTTGTGGGAGAGGAATCTATTTGCCATGTTCTTCGAGATTGTATTTTCTCATCAACTGTGTGGCATAAACGTTTCCCTAGTATTGTTATCTGTGACTAGTTTTAGACTCTTACATGTGAAGAATGGATTATTTTGGAATATTAAAGTGGTGAATTGGTTAGCGGATGGGATGGAATGGCATCTTATTTTTTTCAATTGCATGTTGGATGCTTTGGGCTTGGCAAAATGAAGTTGTGTTCAATGTGTCTCTTAAATTCATCCTCAATCCAACAGCTGAAATTCTATGTTTTGATAAGGAGGCTATAAAGGCTAAAGATCATGTAAAGATGTTAACAACTAAACCAACAAAGAGCTGGCAATGGGTCTCGTGGGTGGATCCTTAGGCTCCTCGTCTGAAATTAAATTAGGATGGGTCTATGATAGGTCCTATTGGAAAGGCTTCATCTGGTGGTCTTATATGGGATTTTAAAGGATGATTGTGTTGCGGGTTTTGTGGCGAATAATGACATTTGTTCAATTTTAACAGCTAAGCTCTAGGGAGTGTTTTATGGGTTGCATTTGGATCGGAAGTTAGGTATCCAAAGCCTGGAAGTTGATGTTGATAATAGGATGGTTGTGAACATGACCAAGGGGGTATGTGATACTCCAATTCTTGTTTCAAACCTAGTTTCTGAGATTAGGGAGCTTCTGAACGCTCCATAACAGGTGTCTATCTTACATATCTACCCCGAAGCCAACTCCTATGCAGATTGTCCAACGCATCTTGAAGCAGATAAGGAAACTGGTTACCATGAATCGTAATATTGTCCCTAAGTTATTAATGAGTTTTATGTATAATGATATTTGTAGCATTTCCTATTTAAGGGAATGTACTGATGTTTGTATGAAACCTGACTGAATTTTTCACGAATAATATTTGTGTTTGAATGCTTATAAAGAGGGTGCTCTTTGGTACCAATCTAGCTGGGATGATTGGTCCCTAAGTGAAAAAAGTGAATCCATATAGTCAATCCCAATTAATTTGGGATTAAAATTTTGTTGAGTTGAGTTGAGTTAAGTATAAAAATAAAAATTTTAATTTAATCAAAATATAAAAAATGAAGAACGCAATTCTAATTATAAATGTTTTGTTAGTAATTTATAATTGAATTTATTTTTTTGCTTGTGTTTAATTATTTGTTTTTTAAATTATAAATTAACTCCATATATATATATATATAAGTGAGAAAATTACACTTGGTTATATGAAACTATATGTCCCAATCAAACTCAAATATCAATGCATTCATAATATTCAAATTTAATAACTGATACACCACTAATTTAATGCTAAAATTGTGCACAATTAAGATAGAAAGATAATATAATATATTTTTTTAATTTACTTATGTTGTTACTGTTTAATATAAATTAACTCTTTTAACTAATTTAAAAATAGAGACATTTGTATTTGACTGTATAGAAAGTTTTTGCTAAAAATGAAGGTGTGATGAATTATGATCTATTAAAAGGTTATAAAATAAAAATTATTGTTACACTATCAAACATAAAAAATTATGTTTATAATGGTTTTTTTTTTTAATTCAATAGATATTTAAATATAATAAAGATTTATTTTTAAAAAATATATAATAAAGATTTCACTTATGGTTTTAATAAAATTAACATTTATTTTATATCTAATTTAATATTTTTTAAAAAGTTTGAATAACAAGCTATTAAAAAATAATTATAATATTATTATAATTAATAATCCCAATAAAATTAAATATTTAGCAAGACATTTTCGCAACATACTTTGCACGTTCTTGAAAAACTAGTTTATTTAAATTCATTATATTTGTATATATGTTCACTTTATTTGTATATAAATTCATTATATTTACATTTATATTCACCAAGTTTCTATCTATATTTATCTCTTTTTTGCCTTTGTCCATCCTACTTGATCGTCTAAACACATGCACTATAAATTGTTGCTCTCTCCTTTTCTTTAATTTAAAATAATACCACTGCATCAAAGTTAACTATATTTGTACAAAGATTCATTATATTTACACCTATTCATGTAATTCTTATATACCTCATATGTATATTTGTACTTCATATTCACTATATTCATATCTCATATCCACATCATCTGTACATTTGTATTATACATCACCTCATTAATTTATATTATTCAATTTATATGTTCAAGTATTCACCACACACATAGATTCACTACATTTATATTTAGATTCATTATGTTCATACCTTTATATGCAGCTCTTATTTACCTAATTTGTAAATTTGTACTTAATATTTATTACATTCATATCTCATATTCACATTATTTGTACTTTTGTATCTCATATTTATTACATTCGTTCCTCATTTGTATTTCATATTTACTACATTCGTACCTCTTATTCACCTCAATTGTATCTTATATTCACCATATTTATACCTCTTATGTACATCAGATTCACTCATTTGTTCATATGTATCTTTTTTTTCATAGAGTACAAATTTTTTATTAATAAAATAAGGGAAAAAAACAATTTGGGTTGCTCCAAATTGATGAAAAAATTCCACCTAGAACTAAATCATCGCAACATAAACATGCCTCATGCATTGGCCAAAATTGAGAAATTCGAGTTTAACAGAAAGGATATTAGAGTGTTGTACCTGTTACAAATAATAAGATGCCTTAAGTAATATTAAGGCCATAACATGTTGCTAGACACAATTAAATCAATATGAATTTCCTAGTGTTTTACATGTATTCAATAGAAAATTTCATAAAAATTAAGTAACCATTCAACTGCAATTTGTACTATTGAAGATAATTTCCTTCTAAAACCATGCCACAAAATCCTCCTTCCTTGAGATATCAGATTTCTCTAACACGTAAGCTACCGAGTTAGCTTCCCTTAAAGTATGACTGAATTCAATAGATTTAAATCGAGAAGCCACGTATTTTAATTCAAAAAAAATATTCCAAAGTTTCCATGGATTGTCAAAGTTATTGTTCGTAATCCATTAAATGGAATTAAGTAAATTTGATTCCACAGCTAGATCATAGTCGAAGAGACTTACCTTTTCAGTGGAAAGTGTTAAGGTGTTATCAATAGCTAGGACTTCAGCTTCATTTATGCTTACAAAGCCAACTGAACACTAAAACACAACCATAAATTTGCTATTTTATGATCTCAAAACCTTACCTATTGCTGCCAAACCTGGATTTCCTTTAGCCGACACATCTATATTCCACTTGAGTATTCCCAGTGGAGGTGATTTCCATGGAATTTATTGCCTTATTCTAGCTATAAAATTCCAATTCTTAAAAGTTGATGCTGAGGACATGAATTGGCTTGAAGAATAGGGAAAGTATGGGTCTAGAGCCTCTACCCAAAATGAGACTCTAACTACAAGAAGATTGAATAGTTTTTCCAGATCGAAAGTGGCTTTGTCGAAAATCACTATTTTACGTTCAAGCCAAACTGACGAAACACAAACAAACAAGACTAACTTCCATACCGAACATTGAAAATTTCTACTAGTAGTATAGGCAAGCCATTATTCAAAGAGTTTTATAAATAATTTTGGTGGACACCATAGTACACCCTACCAATCGATAATCTTGACCCATATTTTCCAAATGTACATACAGTTGAGAAAGAGGTGGTCTACATCCTCCATCGATTCATGACGTAGGGGGCAACAATTGTTATTAGCATCCAATAGTCCTGTGCATGCTAAATTACCTATAACATTAACTCTTTGAAGCATTACCATCCATACGAACAATTCTACTTTAGGGGGAGTATCACTTTTCAAATTTTGGGGCCATTTTGGGATTGATGGATCACTATTATTGGCTTCTAACTACCTACAAAAGTACTTACAGAGAAATTGCCTTTAGGGTCAGGGCTTCAAAGCAGTCTGTCCTCCAAAGTATTTTTGAACCTAAAAATGAGATTTCGTTAGTTAAGGACACAAATAATTCTTGTTCCCAAGTGAACAACTCTCTCCTCCAAGAGAATTCCCATTGCCACACCCCATTCCTAAAAGAGCCTATAGATAAGACGAAATGATTTTGTTTATTTGAAATAGCATATAGCCTGGTATACTTGTCACGAAGGCAAGTCTTATTTACCCATGGATGCTCTCAAAATTTTGTGCTATTACCATTACTAACCCACAGACGCATATTTTTTGTGGCCGTTTAAAGAGATTTTCGATATGAAACTATTGATTTTGTGATCTCGTTCCATACTTTGGAGCCTTTGATTTTTTTTTATGTCAATGGTATTTCTATAGAACCATTTTTTTAGCCACAATAATCTTCCATAGAGCAGAATTTGTTTTCATAAAGTTTCCATACCCATTTAAAGAATTGTGCTTTATTTTTATCCAAAATGCTCCCAACGCCAATCCCTCCAAGATCCTTTTGAATGATTGATCATCTAAGAGTGTAAAGCTTTTTCGTTTCTTCTATTCCATTCAAAAAAAGTCCCTTTGTATTTTTGTGAGCTCTTTTACTATTCCGGTCGGAATCTTGAATAAGGATAATTAGTACACTGAAAGGTTATTCAAAACTAATTTGATTAGTACCAAATGCCTTGGCATTGAATGATTTCTTGTGTTCCACCTAGCTAATCTTTATTTGAATTTTTTTATTATAGGTTCCTTGGTAGATTTTTGTCTTGGGTTTGCTCTTTAATGTAGACCAAGGTACTTGAGTGGTAGTGAAACTAGTGATCGTTGCAGGGTGTTGGCTACTACTGAGTTCCACTCATCAATTATGTTGAGGCCCACATTGAACTTTTTGAATAATTGATTTTCGACCTAGAGATTACCTGAAAACATCTCAACACCTTTTTTAAATTACACAAAGTATTTAAATTAGCCGAACAAAATATAATCATACCATCTACAAACTGAAGCAAAGAGATAGAGGTACACCGTCCCACCCACACCCCCCCCCCCTAGCAATTTCAATTCCATGCAGTAGACCGATGTCGATAGCTTTTTGAAAATTTTGAGTGAGTCCTTTAGTAGCTATCGAGAATAGAAAAGCTGATAGTTGATTCCCTCATCCAATCGATCCATGTGTCTCCAAATCCCATTAAGTCCATGACCTGAAGCAAGTAAGACCAGAACACCGAATCAAAAGCTTTTTCCAAATCAAGTTTAAGAATTACACTTTGTTTTGATAATGGCTAATTATACCTAGTTTTTGCTTTATTTCTTGGAGAATATCTTAGTCCAATTGCATTTAATCAATTTGTTTGAGTGTGTTTTCAGCTTATATCTGCTTAATCGTTGATACAGAGCTAAATGGGGAAAAACATTAAAAAAAAGAGGGCATAATTAGAGCCAAAACATAGCAAAATAGAGGATCTGGCACCTCACGAGCAATGGTCATGAGCGTAAGGATTGCCCGTGACGAAGCAAACAAAGGGAAATTTCAGTCTAGTGAGAAGCAAGTGGCTCACGGGCAATCTTCATGGTCGTGAGCATTGCCCGTGACCACTCAGTAGCTCATTGTTTCTCAAGGGATTTCATAAGAAAATCTCATAGGCAATGGTCACACCCGTGAGCCCGATTTTCCCATCTCTATATAAGCCAAATAGTTGTAGAAAAAGGAGACTTTGACAGTTTTTGGTTTTCTGAGTTTAAAACCCTAGGAGAGCCATTTTCTAGAAAAATCACATTAAGAGTCAAGGTTTAAAAGAGATTTCAAGTTCAAGATCAAGATTTCATCAAGCTTTCTTCATGATTCAGTAAGGGTATCTACGATTGGGTATAAATGTTAAGAAACCATATGGACTTCATAACTCTTTTCTCTTTCTCTTCTATTTTATATTGTAATCTTGTTATAGTTATGAACTAAACTCATTTAGTCTACCTAGATTAGATGAGTATTTGACATTTGTGTGGATTAATTAACTATTTTCCTCAATGAATGTTTAGGGTTTTCTTCAAGTATTGACTTTGGTTAAAATTTTTGCACTTTTCATCTTCAATGCATGCTTGTTGATGATTATTGTTGCCTATTCTTTGCTAGAGATAGAAAGTTTAGGTTTTGAACACTCAAAATCAATTAGGTTTGCTATGCTTGCTAGAGATACAAGTATGGATGCTTAGGGTTTATGTTTCGTTTC
This sequence comes from Codiaeum variegatum, assembly GCA_948294925.1. Classification (NCBI taxonomy): domain Eukaryota; kingdom Viridiplantae; phylum Streptophyta; class Magnoliopsida; order Malpighiales; family Euphorbiaceae; genus Codiaeum; species Codiaeum variegatum. The sequence goes on from CAOJBK011664758.1 coordinate 18,114, forward strand.
ACATGTTCTTAATGCTTTTCCCACTTGATTGGTTGTGAGAAGAGATTCCCAACCTTTGCTTGGGAATTAGGAGTTTGTTTGCTTGAGAAAGATTCAAACCTACTTTTTGTGGGAAAACCTACTTGTTGATTGCCTTGGATTTTCATTGAGTTATTGATTATCCATTCAATATAGTCAAATATGAGTAAAAGTCTAGGTAGACATTTCTCTCATTAGATCCTATCTTTGTGTTTAATTTTTAGTAAATTGTCAATTAGTCAATTTTAGTTTTAAAATTTAGTTTAGCTTTAATTATTATCCAAAACAAATAATTGTCAGCTAGACAATAGTCTAGGTGATTGAGCTAGTGCTTGATAAATTAAATCATCAAATCCTTTGGGAGAACGATATTGGCATTCACCCGTTATACTACTTAGCACGACCCCGTGCACTTGCGAGTGTTTCAGTGGAACCGCTTCAAGTTTTTGGCATCGTTGCTAGGAATTGTGTATTATCTAATCGTTTAGCCTTTTATTTCTTTATTTATTTAAATTTTAATTATTCTTCATATTGTATCTCAGGTACGTGTATGACCAGAGTTAACTCCTCGAGTATACCTCGCTACAATCCAGAATTAGAAAGAACTTTGAGAAGGGAATGAAAACAAAGGGAGTTAGCTTTGGCTAGAGATAAACCACCTATGGTCAATCCTGAAGACAATATTGAGGAGGAAGTCATGGTTGAAGACCTATAGGTACCAAAGAACAACATGGAAGAAAACCATGGAGCCGACGGAGTTGGAGGGATTAGAAACACTGTAGGAGAAAGAGTAAAAAATGGAATGGGTAATGGTCAAGGTGGAAATGGCCAAGGTGTTAGGGCTTCCGTCTGAAGAACTATGTAGGACTTCACAAGGGCGGATCTCCATGATGTGGAAGGTCTAATTCAATAGCTGGGAGTAGTGGCCAATACTTTTAAGATAAAGTAGGCTATAATTTAGATGGTTCAGAATTCATACCAATATCAGGGTCTAGCCTATGAGAATCCTCACACCCATCTCGATGAATTTGTGGAGATTTATGACACCTTTAAGATGAATGGGGTGACCAAGGATGCAATTAAATTGAGGTTGTTTCCTTTCTCCCTTAGGGATAACCCAAAGAAATGGCTGAAATCTTTCCCACAAGCCACTTCACTACTTGGGTACAATTGACAGAAGCATTCTTAGAGAAGTACTTTTCACCCTCCAAGACCATAACATTAAGGCATGACCCCCCAAGACTGGAATAAGAGTCATTATATGAGGTTTGGGAGCAATTCAAGGATTTACTTCTCAAGTACCATCATCATGGTTTTTCCACATGGCAACTTATAGAGACTTTCACCAACGGTTTGACGTATGCAAATCGGCAAAACTTGATTTCGGGCGGTGGTGAAAATTTAGGGAACAAGACACTGAAGGAGAATTGGGAGTTGATTGACCAAATTTCTATCTTCTATTATCAATCGCTTCCATCTCCAAGAGAAGTACTAAAACTAAAGGCATCAGGTATTCATTAAGTTGACACCATGACATCTCTATCGGCATAAGTGGAAGCCTTAATAAAGAGATTTGATGCATTCACTATGAGTACCTCCAGGGCACAAGCTATGGTATGTAAGAGTTATGGTGGTGGTCACCACTTCCAAGAGTGCAACAAGGTAGGCACAAGTGGAGCAAGTAGGTCTCAAGAACAAGTGAATTATATGGGAGGAATGCAAAGGGGTGGGCATAACCCCTACTTAAACACATTCAGTCCTAAGTGGAGAGATCATCCTAATTTTTCTTGGAGGAACAACAATGAGCAAAGGACTTCTCCATCGGGGTTCCAACCAAGGCCTCTTATGCCTATGCAACAATAACCTCCTCCCCCTAGGAAGAGCTCTTTAAAGGAAACCATGGAAAAGTTTGTTTAATCCACTAACACAAGGTTTCAAGAGCAAGATGCTATCAACAGGAGTACCCAAGCCTCCTTATAGGATCTTGAGACCTAAGTGGGTCAAATTGCTAAAATGCTAAGTGAGAGGCAATCGGGTACATTGCCTAGCAATTCAGAGGCCAATCCTAGGGCAGAGCTTAAGGCCATCACTCTAAGGAGCAGAAAGAACTTAAAAGAAATGGAAAAGCCAAGTGTGATGACCTAAGTAGAAGAGGGGGTTGAGAAGGAAGATGAGGAGAAAGGTAGAGAAAGTGAGAAAGGGGGTAATGAGCATGAGAAATTACATGAGAAAGAGGTCAAAAGGCCTAAATCCCTAGTTCTAGAGTATAATCCTCGGGTGCCCTATCTGGCGAGGCTTAGGCAAAGTGCAGCGGACCTTATATTGGTAAAATTTTATCCCTTTTTAAGTAATTACATATTAATATCCCTTTGGTAGAGGCTCTTTTGTAGATGTCGAAGTATGCCAAGTTCTTAAAAGAGTTGCTTATGAAGAAGGGCAAGCTTGAGGAGGTGCCCGTAGTCCAATTGTCAGAGGAAAGCTTCACCAACTTCCGCAAACTACCAAAAAAGCTAAAAGATCCAGGGAGTTTAACTATCCCTTGCACTGTGGGTATTTTATATATTAAAAAGGCTTTAATCGATCTTGGGGAAAGTGTGAGTGTCATGCCCTACCAAGTCTTTAA
>CAOJBK011664859.1:0-13609 GCA_948294925.1 Codiaeum variegatum
TTGAAGAAAATTATTTTTAATATTTATGGTACATGAAAATAAACATTAAAATTAAAATTCATCTTGTTATATACATATTTACTAATTTAATCATACATTAAACTCAATTGTATGTCATATTAAATAATCAAATCAAACTCTATTTTAACTTATTAGATGCATATTTTTTATATAAAAATATGTAGGTCTGGATTCAGCCCATTCGCTGAATTTGGATATAACAAATCATTTACCAATTTCACTAATAATTATGGATCTTAGTTCGTGTAAGAAGAATAAAATATATATTTTTTAGAATAGATGTTACCTTTTCTTTTTAAATTATATATATGATGCTTAAATTTTTACAGAATTACTTCTAGCGCTACACTAAAATCATAATCGGATTTAAAATTTCAATTTTATCCAGTGATGTTTTGAATAAATTGTCCTAAAATTAAGGAGTTTGGAAAAAAAAAATTATTATTTCATACCCCACTATTTCTAAATATATGTCGCTTTCATTTTTCGAGATTAAATTTTAATTGTTAAATTTTCTCAATAGTAAAAAAATTTTAAAAATATATATGGTAGATTCCTATTTGAAAATAATTTTACTAAATTATTTTTTATTTTTTTATGAATATATAAATGGAGAAAATGGAGTAGTAGCAATTATTTTTTTAGGACGACCTTAGAAATAATCGAATATAAAAAAAAATTATTGTGGTTAATATTTTATTTAGCTAAAAAAAATAATTTGTCATATAATTTAAATTTTTAACCATATTTTTATTAAAGTATTATATTACCCCTTCTGGTTTTAAATAACTATCACTTTGATCTTTCAAACTCGAATTTTGATCGTAAATTTTACTCGATCTTTATCAATAAAAAGTACAAAAAAAATTAGTGTTAGATTCGTATATAACGCTCACATTTAAGGTGTAAAATTTAGAATTTTAGTATTTAAGATTTAAAGTTTTAGAATTTAGAAATCTAAACAACCTGGATATTAGAATCTATGTTTAAGCCCCTTTAATTGATTAATGATGATGACAATCTATAAAATTGAAGAAAAAAAAATGCTAGGCAATCCATTAAAAAAAAATATCAACCGAATAATTGATGTTAATCTAAAGACCATGTCAGATTGCACTTGATTGGGTATGTTGGAAAACAAATCTCACATTGAAAATGACAAGATTTATAAAATGCTTATAGCACTATAAAAAATTAATTATTTACCGACCCAATTTTATAGCCTGTAAATGTAAGTTTTGGGTCGGTAAATAGGTTTAAAGACCTGATATTTTCACTTACCGATCAAAAATTAGGTCAGTATTTCTCTCGTCACTAAATTAAATGTTACCGACCAAAATTTATTATGTCAGTAATTACCGATCCAATTTTTAGTCAGTAAATAAAAATATTGGGTGGGTAAGTTTTTTAAAAAATTCATTCTATTATGGACTAATTACCGACTAAAATATTGTGTCAGTAATTTATCCACCAAATAAAATGGGTCAATATGTTAAAAATAATTTTTTTAATATATAATATCAATAATAACAAAAATATCCTATCATTATAGTATAATACATTCTTATTAGATTCTTTTATAATAATAAAATTTCCTGTCATTATTAATGATCTTCCCGTCATTATTGACCGCTTTATTAATACTATATCCTTCCATAATATTCATAAATTTCTCTTTTACTAAATAGTTATTACCAAAATAAATCTCATTTTAATAATATCGCATTATTTTAAATTAAAAAATTATATAAATAATACAATTGTAAAAAAAATAGTATAACATTTCAATTCTAAAACTCCATACTAGACTGCTGTAACAAATTACTTCAATCAAAATATATAAGATTGTAAAGAATTTTATTTTACATCATATTCAACTGAATTCCGCATGCACCGGCAAACTCACTAGAAAGGGTATAAGAAGCTGCTAAAGCTGATCATATAGAGGCTTGAAGCAAACCCCACTTCAAAACTCAAGCATATTAGTTAATAGCATTGAGCAATAATTGGTTTAGAACCTACACATATAATACACAAATTAGAAATTTTAAACTGAATTTGTCAAAGCTCCCTTTTATAGATTGTCTAATCAAAAATTAAATGTTTAAGAGATACAAAAAATAACGAATTCCAAGCCATGTTGAAGATTACGACAAATTAAGAAAAAAAAATCAAGGTCACAGATTGTATAAAGAGAGATACAGTGTGTGAGAAAAATATAGACCCACAAAAATAATATCAAGGCCATAACTCACCTGAATCCAATTTGCGTCTACTGCTGCCAGCACCTTGCTCCGTTGTCGATAGTGGCTCGATGGTGAATAACGATTGCGAATCATCGGGTTTGTTGGAAATCAAAGTTGTGGTGGTTCAGTGGTTGATTCAGGGAGCTGAAGAAGATTGACCTGCGTTTTGAAGGAGATTGAAAGGCTAGGGCCAGAATCACCAATTAAACAATCATGTGCTAGAAAATAGAGTTTTGGATCTTTTGGTTTTAAAAAAGTGGGCCACAAGCTAGAAGTGTCTTTAAAACTGGTGGATTAGGCCTTTGAAAAAAAAAATACCAATTCATTAATTCTTCAGATGGAGAACCATTTAGGACCACTTAGTTTGGAAAAAAAGAAACAAAAAAACAAAAGTAAAAATTCATGCTCAAATTGTGCATAGCAACCAGGTCTCAATCCTGTCATGCAATAATCAACTTTAAGTTTCATTTTATAGTTCCTAATAATGTGTGAAAATCCAATCACAAATGCAAGGACATTTTACTGTCATTATAAAAATAAACAAACACAACTCATTCACTCAATATGACCAAGGTAAAAACTGTGGAACTTATGAGCTCCATCTAAAGGCTTCTTTGGAAACACGATAACCTGCAACAAAAATAAAATGATGTTATGAAACAAAACTGCACATTGGCTAACAAAAAATGGAAAATGAACTTACACGAATCTTAAACTCTCAATCTGCACTAACAATGTATCGTCCATCTGGTGAAAATTCCTAGGAGAGATTACATCATAATCCAGAGAAAGTGAACATAGCAGCTAGCTTTAGCAGAAAAAGATGAAAAATCACAAATGCTCAGAATAACTCACAAGGCTAGTAATGATGTTGTAATAATGGGCAAGCAAAAGTGTTGCCTTTTTATTGACTAAAGGTTCATTTTCATCAAGCTCATGCAGATCCACAACCCAAACAACTTCAAATTTATCATCAAAACAAACATATTGCCCATCATTGCTTATTGCAACTAAACTCACTCTTTTCTCTGTAGACCTGTTGCATTATAATATTAGGGATATTTTCACTGAAAATATCAATTTCCAATGTGTATAATGTAATTTAATCAAGCAATCTCAAACTAACGCTAATTGTGAGACATTCCTAATCAAAATTTAACAAGATTATCTGCATATTTCCTGACACTTTTGCTTAAATGTAGAAGATCCTAGAGGATGCATTAAACTCAATAAAGGACAAAACATTATTCTGATGTGCAAAAACTCCCAATAATATCCTTTATGTTCATAATCCCCAGCATATGAATTTTAGAACAACAAGGTCCTGTTCTCTCAACAAGCATTGACAAATAAGAGCAAGAACCTTCCCAACATATCATTTATCAAATGACCAGCAACGCAGAGCCTAACAATACCAACAGTAAACAAACTCAAATAAACTCAAAACTCATTAAACAATAAATGAAATTTCATGAAATTAAACACTAATGCATAGCAAGTGATTGAGTTAAGTAGATCTCTAAGACCGAACCCAAGCTTTAGTATCCATAAGCAAGAAAAATTATTACCATCTAGACATTATTAATCAAGTAACTCAAGACTTGCAGACACCAAAGTGTTTAGCAGTAGGACCAGAAAACACATGAACATAAGAACACAAATCCCCAATCTCAAATCAAATTTGATCTAATCACATAGATAAAATAGGCATTCCAAAACCCTAACATCAATAACAAGAACAAGGAAGAGATAACAAACCCTACCAATCAACAGATTTTGATTTTAACAATATATATACTCATAGACAAACTTCAACCAAGAACTGAGGATTTTAGCATTAATAAAAAATGGATTAAGATAGTAGAAAAGGGAAGGAATTGTTACCTTTCCAATTAAGAGGCCCTTATCCTCAATGATTTAATGGTATCAATGGCAAACCAGCTTTAGGTTTTAGCATTTAACGTCGTTAATGTTTGCAAGTTCGAGAAATGACAGGTACAACTGAATCTCAAAGAACAGTATAAGCATAATGCTTTGATTCTCTAATCAGGTCCATTGAGTGGAGTTGGAAATGGTTCTCTGGAATGTTACTCACTAGAGAGGCTAGTGATATGCTCGAAGGATGTGGTTGAGGCGAGGCTTGGTCAGAGGGCTAAAATGGGTTTAAAGGCACAAAAAAGAAGGAGATTATGGTTTAGGAGTCAATGGTTGCTATGGAGAAGAAGGTTAAGGGTCTTTAGGAGTAGAGAGATTAGGGTTTAAATCGGAATAGAGGGATAAAGAGCTGGGGTTTGAGTGTGAAATAGGTGTTTGGGAAAAATATGGTGAAAATTTGCTTTTATATTAAAAACTTACTGACCCGCTACTGATCCCAAAATTGGGTCAGTGAATATATTCATTTGCCCGAAAATTTTAATGAGAAAATTTGATTTCGCGCCTCATACTTACTGACGACTTACCTACCCAAAAAATATGTCACTAATTACCGATCCAATTAATTTGTCAGTAATTGGTCAGCATGATTTTGGTGGAACACAATAAATTGTTACCGCCAATTTAGTGATGACTTACTGACCCCAAAATTGTGTCATTAATTTAGTGACCATTTTTTGGGTCGGTAAGTCGTCGATAAATAATTTATTTAATTTTTCTCCTTATTGAGTTACAATTTGGAGGGTAAGTGTCATTATTACTGATCCAAAATTTTGGGTCAGTAATCGGGGTCGGTAAATCACTGTTTTGTTATAGTGTAAGAAAGTGGGTGTTGGACTTACCACAATCCAATTATGTTTATGCAAGTAGCACTTAGTTACTTATAAGTCTACCTTAGTATGAGCTTATAAACTTTAATAAAAACTATATGAATCCACCCATAAAATTTATATACATTAATATAAAAAATCAAGATGCTGATGTTGAATTATTTAAGGATAATGTAGATCATAATATTAAGAGAGACATTACTAAAATACCAAGAAATTTAAGTGAAACTAACCTAGACCTTAATATGATTTTTCTTCCGCAAAACATAAGTGTATGAAAAAGATACAATATCAACAAAAAATGAGTTTTTAGTAAGAGGTGTAAAATGGTGTTGAAAGTAGTGCCTCTTTCAGTAATTTGTCCTAAAAAAAAAGATGAGAGTATGGAAAGAAAAATAAGCAAGGTCACCCTCTTCAACCCCCAGCTGACCGAGACACACACTAAAGTTGCAACTACTCAATTCTAGAATAGAGAAAAAAGCTAATCTGAGTCTACATCAATTACCTTCCCCTGAACATTGGTGCCATAGAACTGAAACCATTGTTCTCCAGATATGAAAAAGTAGTTGATGCTTTTATTCCTAGGAAAGCCAGAAGTCAATCACACTACAAGTATGGATTCAGAAGCAAGGAATGCAATTGATGGTCTAAATGGAAACATGTATAAAAGAACGAAGTTGCTGATAAAGCTTACAGACCATAGAAAATATAACTCAACCCCCTTCAATCCTCACAATACCAAAACTCACACTCACACTCCTTTAAAAGTAATTTCATTTCATACAAAAGAAGAAAGCAGGCTATGGTTGAAAAACTGTATGATTGGAACTCTACTAGACGCTAAGTTTATTCATGGGTTAGAAAACTCTACAATCACCAAAGGATTTACAGAATGCAGGATTCTTACCTGGACGGTGTTTGTGTTCCCCTCAGGTTTGATTTAGTTAACGACTTAGAAGTATTCTCCTTAAGCATCTTAGATTAAGTGTATTATGTGTTCAATATAATCAAATGATAGGACTAATTAGAATTAGTTTATGAGAGATTAGTTTGGGTTAATTGATATTTTCTTCCTATTCATGTGAGAGATAACTATTCTATTGCTTTGTAATCATGTTTTCTTGTTATTTTAGCCTATTCTTGCTCATACTCTCTAGTTTTCTTAAACTCTAGTTCTTTCATTGTAATCTTTTAAGTTTAAGAAAATCAAAGCTAGGGTTTTTAATTGTAAACCTTTAACCTAGCATTGTAATTAAGTCTTTTGACTTGAAAACCTTTGCAAACACTTGAAACACTTATATTTGGAGTTGCAAGCTCCGATTTGTAATTTGGACGAAATCTTGGAGAACAAAAAAATTGGCGGCTTCGATTGATATTAGTGGAACCTTAATCAGTTAATTGAGAGAGTGGAGATAGGAGAAGGAATCTACTAACCACTATAAACCTTGAGCAATTTCTTTTCCCTCTCTTTTTATTTATTGTTTGATATATATTGCTCTATTTTGATTTAGAATTGGTGAATTGAAACTTGATGTCTCATAAACTCTTAATTTACCTCATTTTCTCATTACTATATCACTTATACTTATTTGAGAAAAGATTTTAGATTTGAATTTGGTGTTTTTGATTAAAAACTTTTAAAGAAAAGTTTTAAGATACCAATTCACCACCCTTCACACCCCCTACCCCCCGCGCCCTTCTTGGTGTCCATTGTTGGGATGGGAGGCTCTCATCATTGGTAAGAACCCATAGCCCACTTTCACCTATTAAGTTAGGGTTTAGGATTAGTGTTTAGGGTTTAAGGTCTAGCATTTAGAAATAAAAATTATTTAGATATTGGAATCCATATTAAGCCCTTTTGTTGGATTAATGATGACAAGGATGTAGATTAAAGCTAAAGAAAATAAATACTTGGTAGTTCTTTCAAAAACAAACATCAACCAGACTACAGTTGTTAAGCTACATGGTAGATCTGATTGATCTCAAGTGGGTATATTGGAAAATAAATCTCACATTGGAAAAATAATAAGATTTACAAAATACTTATAAAAAAATTGGGTGTTGGATTATCAAAATCCAATTGTTTTTATGCAAGTGGATTCTAACACTTGCCCACTTATAAGTCTATCTAAGTACAAACCTATTGACTTTAATAAAAACTATATGGATCTTTTTTAAATATATATGAAGAGAAATTAACAATCAAAGATAGTGTTTAGTATTTAGAATTTATGAATCTAAATGGTTTGGATATTCCAATATTTAATAAACCGAATCGAAATCAAATTATTACATGCACCAAATTGAAATATTTTTTGTGTAATTATATAATATCTTAATAAATATTATACAAACTATGCATAAATATTATTATTTATAGAATTATTAAGATATTAAATATAAATATAATATAAATATTAGTAACTTACCTAAATAATTTTTAAAAAATTTTATATAATATTAATTTTATTATATAATAATACTTATTCGATTCGGTTTGAATTAAAGTTTTTTTCCATCCAAACAGAATCAAACTAAAATAATTTTAGTTTCTAAAAAATAAAATGAACCATATAATCGAACAAATCGAAGGAATTGATAATTTCAGTTCAGTTTGATTTTGCTCAACCCTAGATAGTGAGATCAATGTGTAAGCCCCCTTTATTAGAATGATGATGATGCTAGTCTAGATTAAAGCTAACGAAAAAAATGCAAAGCAATCCATTTGAAGACAAACATCGTTAAGACAATTGATGCTAAGTCACAAGTCGGGTCTAGTTGTAAAGTAACTATAGAAAAGTGGGTGTTTGACTTAGCACAATTAAATTATTTTTATGCAAGTTGATTTTAACACATTTTCACTTATAAGTCTACTTGTATAAAATTCGTATTTACAAAAAAAAAAAAAGACTCATGAATTAACAAAAAAAATTAAAAAACATACCAATTGCGAAAAAAGAGTTTTTGCCAAAAATTACAATATATTTTATATTTTTTCGTAAATTATTATTTTTATATAATTTATCTTTATTGCAAAAAAATTTTCAATTTTGCCAAAATATGACTTTTTTTGTGCGAAATACATATTTACGAAAAAGTTCACATATAAACGAAAAAATTAAAATTTTTTGTAATTGCAAAAATTAAAATTTTTTTCGAGCAATTATAATGTACTTAATATTTTTTCGTAAATTAAACTATTTTTTTTACAATTGATCTTTATCAATACCGTAACTAGAAATTTTAATTACCCGTTGCTAGATTATGAACATACTTTACAAGCAATAGCAGATTCAGAAAAACTTTTTATTAGGGGTAAAAAGTTTTTAATGTTATAAAACTTAAGAAAAATATATATACATTGAATTATTTTTATTTTGTATTATACTATAAAAAGGGCCTTTAAATTATAAATGCAATTTTAAAATTATATTAAAAAAGTTTACAAATTTTAATTTAGTGGGATAAATAAAAATTAAAGAGAGAAATTTGAAAATTTATGGAGAGAAAAAAGATCAAATTAAAAGAAAAAAATTATAATATACATTTTAAAGCGGGATTTTAAATTTTATTGAGGACAATTGCCCTTTAATTTATATGTGGATCTGTCTCTATTTATAAAAGATAATTAAAAAAAAATCAATTAGACAATTAATTTTTAAATTCATACATATATGTACATACACATATGAACAATTAATAGTACTATTTTTTTTATAATGACAATTAATAAATATTTTAACCTTATAAAGCTATTCTAAAAAAACTTACAAAGATAGACAAATTGAAATTGAAATTTAATAAAGAGTGATAAACAAATTTGAAAAGAATAAATATGAAAAAAGAAGTATAAATTTAAAAATCTAAATTGTTTGTAAAATATAATTTAATTGGATAATAAGATAGAATTTTATGAGTATATTTTAATAAAAAAATAGTAGGGCAATTTATGGTAATTTTAAAAAAAATCATGAATATAATTTCTTTTTAATCATTGAATTTAAGGTCTTCTAATCTTATTAGACTAAAGTAATTATAACTTTCTAAATTAGTAACTAAAAATGTTTTTTTTTTTTAACATGGACTAATTATATATAATGTATAAAAACATTTGAAGCTACCCGGGCATGGAGCTCACCCAAGCCCCAGGGTAGTTCCATCCTTGATTTTATTGTGAAAAATATTTCAATTTTGTGAAAATATGAATTTTTATTTTTGTAAAACAAGTATTTACAAAAAATTTATATATTAATGAAAAAATAAAAAAAAAATTATAATTATGAAAAAAATCAATCTTTTGCAAAAAATAAAAAAAAAATCAAATGCTTTTGTATAATTTCACAAATCAAATTATTTTTTCATAAATTTTTTGATATATATATTTATAATTTTAACTCATATTATATTAATATTTATCTTTTTTATTAAGTAACCTTTTATTACAAATTAACATAATTTATTTTTAAAATAATTAATTATATATTATTTTTTTATTGGTTCATTAAAATAAAATAAGATTACTTTGTTTAAATCAAAGTAACACAAAAAAAAAAATTTGTTGGACATAAAAATCTACACGTCAAAATAATTTTATAATTTTTTTTATTTGTATTTAGAAAAAAAAATAACTTGTATAAAAAAGAAAAAACAATTGCGACCGGCAGATGAAATAGTTTAAAATTGTGTAGTGTAGGAAATGTCTTATGGATTCGCCTCCGGTCCTGGCCCAATTCTTTATAAAAAACTGTCATCCATATTATGGTGGTAATTGGTTTGGCAGATCAGTTTTTCTATTTGTTGTGATTTTTTTTTCTTGGCAAGTAGGATCTTTTAGTCACATTTTTTTTTCCTTCAAATAACCAGTCCATAAAGTGTTAAAACTTCAATAAATTAAAAGGGAAATTTTTAAGAGTTTTTTTTTTTTTGTCAAAATCACCCTGTATAGAGATCATCTCTCGTTTTTTAAAAAGTGTTTGGTAATTCAATTTAATTATATTTAAAATTTAAAATTAAAATTTTTAATAATTAATTAGTTTAAATTTATTTAATAATTTTAAATTAAATCATATTGTATTTGGCCCCGCCCATAATACATTAACTAAATTCGCAATAATAATAGCAACTATATCTCTAACCAAAGGCAACTTCAACCTATTTGTTAAGAATGTTTAAGAGTAGCACGTTCCATTGGAAATGAAATACCAACAATGAGATTAAACTCCGGATGAGTTGGATAAGATTCTAAAAGCAATTAATTGAGGACCACAATAAAATTGATCTTGAATATGAAATTTCTTAATTTTTTCATTAGTATTTGTATGCGAGTTATCACATGTATTATAATTTAATTTATATTAATCCAGTGACAATGAATATGGTGAATACATGCTTATAACTTATCAAATATGATTAAAAATGTAATAGACAAATTAATATAGTAGTTCCCTTATTTATTACATCAAAATCTGAATGCATGAACAAAATGCAACAAAACTTGAGGCAAAATTGAAAATTAAACATTTGTATATGCTTACTTCTTTTGATACATAAATCAAATAATTTAACCCACGAAATGACCCAAAAAAGAAACCCTAAAGCCAGAAACTTGATTATTAAATTTAAATAACAGTAAAAGAATACGCATAATCAGCAGTAAATCAGTTATCGTCAACGTCATGTTGAAGCCTCATCTGTTCATAAAATTGAGCAATAAATAACTCAGCCTTAGCATCAATCATTTCATCACCATTCTCTTGAGTATCATCTTCATCATCATCAAGGTCCTTAAGATTGAGTGCCGATCCATATTGGCTCATCGTCCCAGAGGAGGAGGAGGCGGTGCTCAGGTAATCCGGAGACATGGGTGGGATGAAAACCTCTGAACTTTCAACAACAGCTGGCATTTTGTCTGAAGGTGGACAGGTAATGGGGCGTGGTTCGTTTTGCAAATGCAATGGACGCATGGAAGAAACAATCTTCTTCCACACAGAAATCCCACTGGACTTTTTTTTAGGTGATTTGTTAAGATCGAGCATTATCATGGCTAGCTTAAACAAATATAAGGGACCATGACTTTTCTTCCGATTTTTGCCTTTGTTTTCTGTGACCGGAGAATCAAGAATGGTTGGGTTTGATTTTTTAACGGAAATATTTGATGACCTGCGATCCATTAAAATGCAGGTTTTTCTTTTGTGGTGGTTTTCGTGAATTAAATTAATTATTTTTTTCCCTCTCGAAACCTCCCTGTCCCGCGAATGACTCTAGCAGGAGAGAGAGGAGACAGAGGCAGAGACTTAGGCCAAAAGGAGGAGAATGTGGTATTTATATATACATAATTAACACCACAAAAAATATAATTAGTAAACCCCAGATACGAATTTACCAAGAATACAAAAGAAAGTTAAATTGGTTTTGAAAAGGGATTTTTTTTAAAAAAAAAAATTATATTTGGATCCGGAAATCCTAATAAGCTTGTGATTATTATTTTTAATACAGCAAATCAAAAGTCATTTACTTATTTCCATTAAAAAAAAGTCATTTACTTATATGTAAATAAAGTTAAATAAAAAGCGAATTTCAAGACAAGAAAATGAATATAATGTGAAGGATTTTCTCTCTTTTTCCTTCTCGGTATATTGAGATGCATGGGAAGTTAATCTAATTCAGTTTTGAACCTATTGCTTATAATACAAGACCAACTTGTTCTTTCGAGAAAAAAAAAAGCCAATTCAAGTGACAACGTAAATTTTTTATGGAATTAAAATTTTTACATAATTTTACATTAATTAAGCTAATTTTTATTATATGTTCCATTCTTGGTAGGTATGAGATAAAATTAATTTGATAAAATTTTGCATGATCCCTAGACCATGTGATTCAAGCCCTACAATTACAGTAGTTCACACAAAATTAAATAGGTAAACATGCACAATAATTTTTAATAAATAGGTGTGGATGAGATAGTTTGTCTTTTTCATTTTAAGTAACAAATTGTAAGTTCAATTCACACATTCAGCACTCACTTTTCATCTTCTTCTTTCTTTTTTTGTTTTTTCTTTTTATTTAATTTATTTAATACAATTGAATTTTATTTTCAATTAATATTCATTATACCTTATATTTATTATACTCTTATTTTATATTCATTGCACATTTACATTATATCTGAATATTATATTCATATTATACTATTTTTATACTTTTTTATAATAATTATATATTATACATCCGAGATATGCAATAGAAATAAAAAATATACATTAAAAAAGGCCAAATAAATATTAAAATAACATAAATATATATTTATTTTTATATTTGAATTGTTTATTGAAAATAGAATATACATTATATATTTGAATTATATTTTACTTGCATTTAAATACATTACATCTGAAAATTGTATTCATATTATATTCTTTTTAAACCTTTTATGGTAATATATATCAAAATAAAAGAAATATACATTATAAATTAGAGAAATATATATTAAAATAATAGAAATATATATTTATTTATATGCTTGAATTATTTATTGAAAATAAAAATATGCATTATATATTTGAATTATACTTTATATGTGTACATTAAATGTTCCAGAAAATATTTTTTTCATAAGATAAATATTTAGAGCATATATCAAAGATATATTTTTAAATTATATATTATGTGTATACATTAAAATAACAAAAATATATATTAAAAATATCTTTGAAGTTTCAACTATTTCTATTACTTATTTAGTAATGTCTAATGAAAATGAAGATACATATGAAGTCGAAATCTCATTATCATTCATTATTTTCAACAGATCTTCAAAAAAGATTCAAAATCTTAGATCTACGAACAAATGAATAGTGATTTTATATTGTTTAAGAGGATTTCATTTTTGATACAAAATAATAATGAGATTGAGAAAAAAAGTGAAATTATTGAAAGAGATTTGTGAAATCAATGAGTAGAATTGAAGTAAAAGAAGAAAAGGGGAAAGAAGATGTAGAAGACAACGAGGGAAAAGGAAAAAAAATAAAAATAAAAAAACAGAGTGCAAAGAGTGTTTTTCTTGTGAGCCATGAACCACACAGCTGCATGATCTAGGGACTGCGCAAGACCAACTCAATTGATTTGAACATTAGTATACCATGTTACATTTTAAAAAATAAAATAAAATGATTTTTGTATATTTAAAAAATATATTTTACAAAAATAAAAAGACAACTAAATTCTTTTAACTTTATAATGAACAACATTTGTATTTTGAAATTAAGGGTTTAGATTTTGAAATAAGGATCACAGCTTCATTGCTTGAATGGTAATTATCAGCCACATATTGAAACTTCATATTTACGATGCCAATCGTAAATTGTATATTTGTCTGATATAGGTGGGCAAATTTTGATCTGATCCGAAATATCCGAACTCAGACCGATCGAAAATAGCCAAAAATTAGTGGATCGGTAATTCGGTTCGGTTCAGCCTATACCCGAATAAATACACGGGTATTTAGGTTAGAATTCGGTTTTTAAATCATCAATCCAAACCAAACCATATATATATATATATATATATATATATATATATATA
>CAOJBK011666130.1:0-11508 GCA_948294925.1 Codiaeum variegatum
GTGAAGTTTTTCATCCCTAACCTGGCACACTATAAGCCTAGAAGCTGACATAGCATAAGCCCAAAATTTGATATGGCAATAAGCCAAAAATCTGATATGGCACCACCATAAGCATAAAAGCTGACATAGGATTGTCACAAACCTAGAAATTGATATGGCATCATCACAAGCTGAAAATCTGACATGGTACCTGTGGGTTCACTATCATTAGAATCACCTTTTACTCAAAACTAATTTAGATGAAGGGACAGCTATGAACCCTAAATTTTGCACCTCTAGAATTGTCAATTGCCTCATGATTCTTCAAGGCTTAGGAACACGATGGGGTTAAGGGGCAGCTCCCTTTATTACATTTGGGGAAACCCTGAGATGAAAATTCTAAATTACAAGAGTTACATGGCAAATTTTGCATATCCGGACATATTTTCAAGAAAATTCCATAATTTTATACAATCAGATCTGGCCCATTAATACGAGCCCAACGTTTCAAACCGCGCTTAAATCAGACCTAGAAAACTAAAAAAAAAAGAATCAAATCATACTGAACCAGAGCCAGAAAATCGAGCCTAGTCAACCAGGCCCAAAACATTTGGCCCAAACACTCACATTTTAATTTATAAGGTTTTCTGACTCAGTTTTCTATAAATTTTAACTTTCAGAACAGTTTCGGGTCACTTCTTTTATGCCTCCAGGCTATTATTTTGCATTATAAGACCTCCCTAAACACTCTTAAAACGTTATAATTCACACAAAATTGATCTGAAAACACCAGAAAACACTCAAAATTCATAAAAAAAATGTTCATTTTTTGATCAATCTAGCAATTCAGTTTTCACCAGTCTAGACAGACATTCTTAGTTCTCTCTGAATACGATAGAGACATGCTCTGAGTTCATCAAACCTTTCGAGAAGCCAATCCTAAAATCTTGAAAGAAAAATGTAATAAGGGTACAATATTCCTATTCCTTTTGATTTCTGAATTAAGCCTTTTAAATGTGAATTAAGGCATTTTTCACTTAAACTTCATTTTTTCTTAAAAATGAATCAGATTAAGCCCTAACATTAACTTAGGCAATCATTTCAATCAAAATCATTTTATTAATCAAAACTTAAATTGATCAATGGCATATTCGGTTAACTATTTTATCAATTAAAATATGTTAGCTTCTGAACCAACCGAACCACCACCCATTGTTATCAAAACAACCCTGCCCTTCGCAAGAAGGGAGAACGGTGAGGGGTTTTATTTCCATTCAATTGGATACGCCGGAAAGCCTTCTAACTACTTCAACTCCAAAATTATTTTTATCCTTTGTTCCGTTTCCTTTTTCTTTTATTTATTTTATTAGTGTTCTATTATTGTTATTCGTTTGATTTGTTCTATTTTTTTTAATTATTTCATATTATTGTTATGGATTTGTATTGGGGAACATGTGACTCTCTTAGATCTATGGACTGGAGAGGGGATCCCCTATTATTTACTATTTTTGTGATGTAATTAATTTTTACTGCTTTCTTTGGGGATTTGTGTCTTTCCTAGAACCTGAAGTGGGCTAGAAGAAGGACCCCTATTTATCTTTCTCATTTTTATTGCTTTTTAGATGTCATGCATACTTTATCTCTTTCATGCATCATATTTGCCATGATTAAATGTTCATGCATCACGTGGTATGCCATGCATACACGAAAAACTCTTTTTAACCAAAATCACACATTTTTTAAAGCTAAAACTATTTATAAATTGGAAAATTCTTATTCTAAACTTATTTTTATCAAATCACGAATCCCCAAATCCAACTATGGTTCGAAGGGCCAGCCTTTTCAAAATAAATAGGCAAAATCATTTTCTAAAATGGAGTTTTACAAAAGGTTTCTTAATTACCTAAGGAAAAACTTTTTTCTTAAAGATTACATGGCGACTCTAAATACATCACACGTGCACACCAACAGACGCATATGGGGTGTACAAATGTGGAACTTGTCCACAAGCGCGATGCAATACGCAATCTGACCTCTCGTGGTTGGTTTCCTCGAGCCAGAAACTCGTAGGCACGCTAAAAAATCTCATGGGCTTCAGACAGGGCCTCGCATACATAGAAGCTTAAATAGTACAATCTAAATGACATAAAAACTGAAAAATTAACTCACTACCTCATGATTTATTTAGTGCCCCAAATAAATCTCACCACTAAAATATAAATAAACCACTAAGCCACTAACTAGAAAAAACTTGAAAACATATTTCTAAATAATAGTAACTAACTTTGAATCAATACTCCAACAATTTTCCATGATTCAAAGTTTGTTCGCATGATTGCTATAATTCGAGCACCTCTCCCTAAATGCACATAACATAAAATTTTGAAGCACTTCTCTTCAATATGTTGATGCACTCCTTACCAACCTTACATATTTTTAATGTACTTCTCATTAACTCTCAAATATTTGGTGCACTTCTCACCATAAAAATACATGCCTTTCAATTTCTTGGAGTACTTTTCTCCAATTTCTTTAAAAAAGATGATATTCTTCTTGTGTCAGATTTGCTTGCTCTTTCTTGAACCTACAATTTTTCTATAAATGCTCAATTTTATTAAAATTAAAGCATTCCAGTTTACCTTTATGCCAACAATCATTCTCTTCATGGCTGATTTTCTTACATATGTCAAATGAAGTAAATTTTCCATTTTTTAGCGATTTGTTTGATGTCTTAGAAATGAATGCTCTCTCCATTGATTTTTCTTCTCTAAATGCTCTTCTTTGCTCCACAGCTTGTAAAGCATTTGTTAACTTTGCAATAGTAATCTTGGAGAGATCTTTTGAATCCTCAAGTGAAGAAATCTTTGATTCAAATTTCTTTAGAAAACTCATTAAAATTTTGTCAATGGTTTTGTTATTTGAAAAATTTTCACCAAGTAATCTAATTTTGTTAACAATTGACATGAGTTTATTAATATAATCCTTAATTCCTTTACATTCATTTATTCTTAGACTGTCATATTCTCTCTTAAAATTTTACGCTTGCATTAACTTTGTTTTCTCATTACCTAAATACTCACCTTGGAGTGAATCCCATATTTCTTTTGAAGTTTCACAAGCCATGATGCTAGTGAAAATTACCCCAGAAACTGAAGAATGCAAACATGTCTTTGCTTTGAACTTCTAGTTTTTTTCGTTGGCATGACTTTTGATTTTAGCTACAGTTAGATGTGGTCGCGATGGTGTGACTTCTATATCATATTCAACCACTTCCCACAAATCATAAGCTTGTAAATAAGACTTCATTTTCACGGCCCATCATTGATAATTCTCTCCCATAAAGATTCGGGGTGATGTTAATGGAAAAGTATTTGTGGTCATCTTAATCTAAGGAACTCCCACTTTTTTTTTTTGAAAAAAATTAGATTTTATACTCTACTTTTCTATTTTAATTATAATAATACAATCATTGATTTTTTTTTTACAAAATACCATTTAATTTTTTTTTTTACAAAAATATGTCATATATCCAAAATATACCTGAAATATACACAACATATAAGTGACTATACATATATTTCGGATATATAATGTATTTTTGTAATAATTTTTTTTTAAGTAATATTTTTGTAAAACATTTTCAATTATTGTATATTTATAATTAATTTCATTTTTTTTGTGTATTTTATAATTTTTCCTTTTTTTCTTCACAAACCCTTGATCATGAAAGGCTCTGATAACAAATTTATTGGGTAAAAAGATGAAAAATAAGAGACAAAAGATAAACAAACAATTTACTCTATTTAATTTACTCCATTACATAAAAATACACTCACTAACCCATGATTAAATTAGTGCCTCAAATAAATCTCGCCACTAACATATAAACAAACCATTAAATTACTAATTAGAAAAAATATGAAAACATATTCTTAAATAATAATAAATAAACTTTGAATCAATGGTTCAATGCGCAAGATCTCACAAATTATCGTTCAAAAATACATTATAAAAGTAACATAAAATTTTAAAAAGGAAAAAGATACATTTTTAAGCTTGCAAGAGAACATCTACATGTACCACAACTACAGTTATTCTGTAACGTGCTGAAAAGTATATATATGAAGAGGGAATCTTATTCAATTTATAAACAGACAAAAGAAGAGTTTATCAAGAAAGGAAGAAATGAAAGAAAGCTTCTTATACCTTTGGATCATACATGTATATATATATTTATTGTTATGTCATATTCTGTGTCCTAGGAATCAAAAGCATAAAAATTAAAAATAAGACTGAAAATCCCTTTTGCTGCTATGCAATCTCTGAGTATGTCTCGTGACAGGTAGTTGTTACTGTATATAATTCAAATTTATATGGATCACTTGATTTTGAAACAAAATGCAAATAACACTTCAAGAACGCAATAATTTTTTTGTCTTAATTATTAATTAAATAAAATAAAATAAAGAGGCTTAAAAAAAATACAATAAAGTGATAGATACATCAACATGATGTTCTAAAAAAAAGTCTTCACAGAATGTAATCTAATGATAAGTAGTTAATTTTTATAGTTACACATTCCAGATTAGAGAGAGAGAGCATAGTAAATTGAATCTTTTTATATTTTAAATTAGAACTGATAATTTATGTGGTGTATCGCATATTATCATGCCGTATTAAGATATTCATATAATTCAAACTGTATCATACCCATTTAATTAATATTGTCAAAACATAAAGTTCAAGTCTATACATCTTTATTTATTAGATTAATTGTATTAATTAGCCATCTGTTTAATAAATAATTTCTTAAAATATATATTTTAATAAAAAATTAATTATTTGAATACTAAGAAATATATTTTTAAATATAAAAGGATTTTAAAAAATTATTGCAATCATTATAAGTGATATATAAATTTAAAAAAAAATGTACTTATATTTACTCATATCATTATTATCTATTAATTTATTTAATCGAATATGTTTAATTGTGTCTCTTGCCATTGGTAAGATATGAATTTGTTTGACTCTAAAATCTAAAGTTTAATATAAATATTTAAATTTTATTATCTAATATCTTAAATATTTGGAGTGGATGTTTCATAATCTCAATATTAGTGAGAATGAATTTTAAACTTCGAGTTTTAATCAAAATTAAATTAAAAAGAAAAAAGAAAGAAAGATGGCATATGACATTATTATACTATAATTTATACATTAAATATTTATTATTAAATTAATGTGGACATTCCTAGAAGAACACAATCATGTACAAAAACTTTATATTAAAGGGATACTTTATCACTATATATGAAAGATGTGAACAGTGAAAGATCTCAGGTTCGTTAGCTATGTGAATCATCACCAATTTGGTGAAAGATGCTAAAAGGTGAAAACTATCCCTTATTTTATAGTTTACAATGTGATTTCGACTCATTTGGCTGCTTATTTAATAAAAAAATAAATATCATGGAGGTGGGTGAGAGGTTTGCCATAATCAATGTTGTCTCTTTATTAATCCAAATGTTATTTTTTTTGTTGAAATGTTATTATTACACACTTTATATATTAAAACTAAGGTTGTTCACGGAGAAAAAAGTATTGAATTGAACCGAATAATCAGATCGAAAATATTTAGAATTAGACTGGAATCGTTGACTCTTTGACTTTAACCGAACTGAATTGGACAGAGTAAAATGTTTTGGTATGGTTCTGGATATTAACATATATTTGAACCGACACTAGACCAAATTAAATCGAACTGTGCTGAATTTTATTGGACCGTAATAATCAAAATTTCTTAGTTTTTTTTTTAATTTATAATATATAAGTAGTGATAATTGAGTAATGTATAAATACCAAAAGTTTATAAGATTTTATAATTAATTATTAAATTATATTATTGATACTATTTTAATAAATGGATTATGAAATATAAAATTAAATAGATTCTAGTTAATAAGTTATTATTTTTAATAATTTTGATAATTTTAATATATTTTTCAGTTTTGTATATTAAAAATTATAATTTAATTTTATAATTTTAGCCTATTATTTTAATTTTAATAATATTTATTGATTTTTAAATTATTCCTTGATTTTATTTTAAAGGTAAAATTTAATATTTTTTACAGGTAATTTTAGTCTTAAATTTATTTTTCCATACTAAAATTTATTTTATAGTATTTCATTAAGAAAATAATTTAAAAAAAATATAGAAATCTAAAAAAATATATGAAAATGAGTATGTCCAAATGTTATCATTCCACCTCCACCTCCACCTCCACCTCCACCCACTCTTCATTAAAACAGTTGATCTAAAAAAGAACATGTTCATCTCTCCATCATTTTTTCGCTGCATCTCTATCTTTTCCTTTATACAAAAATAAAAGAGTAAAAAAATCACTATCAGCTCATCTCCTTTTTAAAAATGACAATTGACTTTGAAAATTACGTATAAGATAAAAGTCATTTTTTAGTATGCTCTAATGAGCATGCCTCAATAAGTCTTAAGAACTTGAAAAGTTTTCCTCGATCTTTAAAACAAATCTTATTTATTAATTATAATTATATGAATTATTTTTATTAATTATGCTATATTAAATTAGTCTTATTTCGTTATAACAATAAAGATTAACTATGAATTATAATACTTGAAATTAATATTATATGTATTATTTTATTGAATGTGAAATTTTAACATAAGATAAACTCTAGGTATTCATAATTTTGTAATCAAATAAAACTAAAAATAACCGAATTGTATTGGACAAAAAATTTGGTAAAATTCAATACGGATAATATATGTTTTGATTCTGATTTCAGTTATTCAAAAAATAAAATAATAGAGATTTGGTTCAATTCTGGATATTTTCATATAACCGGATTAGATCGGACCGTGAACAGTCCAAACAAGCAAAATATTAAAAAGTTCAAATATATAGTAATATTAAAAAAGGCAAAAAAATAATCAAAATTATTAATATCAAGTTAAAAATCAAATCTTAATTAATTGTCCTTTTATTTTCTGAAAATTCTACTGCACTAAAAAATATATATGATATGTCTAATTAGTTGAATGTTCGTTAAAATTGATTCACAATCTTGTAAAAATGTTAAAACACTTGATTCAACTCAGATGTATTCAAATTGATTTTTTTTTATATAATTGATTAGGATATATTAATAACAAGTCCAAACATTACATGATCCAGAAAAACATATTAGGATCTAGATGACTAAAAGGTCTCATATTTACACAACACTTGTAACCATTTAGCCAAAAATAATAACCAAAACAACAACAGCTTCCCAAAATTTTTGCAGAACAGAACATCAAACTAAGCCCAAAAAATACATGTCATAACCAAGCTATGAATTTCATTGTGCATCTCACACCTTGCTTTGCGAGTGTGTCAGCCATGGAGTTTTTTTCCCTTGAATATATGAGTGAAAGAAGCCCAATTGACAATGGTAAGGAGCTCATCAATCTCATCAAAAATATGCCTCATCTTCCATGGTCTACTGTCCTCTTTGTTTTTGATACAAGAGATAGCAATGGATGAGTCTGATTCAAAAGATATATCAAGATGGAGGATGCTGCTGTTAAGAACGGTGATGAAGAGAGCCTTTTTTTTTTTATTATTTCTAGTAGTTCCTCAAGGTTTGAGTTAGCAATACCTATTCGAGTAGAAAACATACACATCATATTACCAAGGTGATCATGAAGTGCCCCGCCAATTTCTATCGGTCCTGGCTTGCCAGTTGAGGAGCAATATGTGTTTCATTATAGAGAGCCAAGAAAAGGGGATGACCAGTACATAATGGGTTTGTGCATTTTTAATGGCCTATACTCTTTGATAGCATCAACAGCTAGTAGAAGCTCTTGCTCTTGAATGATGGAAGCACTATCTAGAGCTTTTAGCCAAAAGGAGGACCTGCGAATGCAAATATGAAATAAATTGTCCCAAGAGATGGACTGATTTGAAAAAATCAAGTTATTCCTTTCAAGCCAAAAGGACCATATGGTAGCAAAGAAGATAGTCCCCCACACTTTTCTTTGAAATTTTTTAGAAACAAGTCCTTCCCATTGCATAAAGAGATCTAAGATTGTGCAAGACGAACACCATTTAATGCCCCACCATTTAGTGATGTGATACCAAATGTTGGATATCTTAGGAAAAAGAACAAGAAGGTGATTGGTGTCTTCTTCAGCACATTGGATTTATTAGGTGGAATTATGCCTCTTCTCACATGAGCTAACTTCGTGTTTAATCTCTCCCTCAGAGCCAGCCAAGCAAAGATTTCTACTTTTAGTAGGGCTAGGCCTTTCCAAACACCTGCCACATGTTTTTCAAGTTTGGAGATCGAAGTATAATCAAGGGTTGTTGAGATCTATTTAACCGTGTATGAGCAGTTTAAGGATGGAGCCAAAACCATTTTGTCCTGTAAGTGTGGAAGCATCCAAATTCCAGATAATTGATTCATGAGGACTTGTAAGTAAGCCATTTCATTTTTCCTTAGTGATCTCTTCAATCCTAAACTCCATTGCCAATTTAGTCCATCCCAAATTCCTATGTCGCCCATAAAAGAATTACCATCAAGAGATAAGAAGAATAAATTTGGGAATTGAGATTTCAGATTTACATTATCGAGCTATAAGTCTAACCATAATTTGCAGCTATCCTACTTCCCTATAGTGAATCTTGAGTTGTTAGTCAAGATTGGTTCTGAATGAATATTCATAATGCTTTTCCATATGTTGGACAGTGAGTTCAAAGAGCAAGATGGATCCCATTTGTTTTTTGCAACACCATATTTGTCTAAAGCAACCTTTTTCCAAAGACCTTCATCATCCTTATTCAATCTCCAAAGCCATTTGAACAACATGAATTTGTTTTTATTAAGCAAGGATCTGACACTAAGACCTCTTAATTTTTTGGATTTTTCAACCGTGTCCCAATTAACCACACATATTTTTTTCTTGTCTACAATGCCTCCCCAAAAAAAGCTCTTCATGATGGTGGAAAATTTTTTACCCACCTCCTTAGGCAATTGATAGAGTGACATGTAATAAAGCAGGAGACTTGTGAGTACTGATTTTATGAGAACTAGCCTTCCACCCAGGGAGAGATGTTTGCCTTTCCACGTAGTATGTCATTTGTTGAATTTATCGATCACCGGGTTCCATGTGGCTTTGTGTTTTGGGCTGGCTCTAATCAATAAACCAAGATATATGATCGACAAGGAGGCCATTTGACAAATGAGCATAGCCACTAATTCAGTCAGCCAAGCAGATGGTACATTTAGGCCAATCAATAAGCTTTTTTGGTAATTTATTTTTAGACCTGAAATCATAGCAAAGCAATTTAGTGTTCTCTTAATATTCAACAAATACTCATGTTTGGCATGACAAAAAATGAGGGTGTCATCTGCATATTAGAGATGAGTGATTGCAAACCCTTTTTTTTTTAAGCTTTTAACCCCTTAAAATGATCTAATGAGGCTACCTTTTAGAGCATATGAGAGAGGCCTTCAGCAACAATGATGAATAGAAAGGGGGAGAGCGAGTCTCCTTGGCAAATATCGCATTCAAGAGCAAAGTCTTCTGGCGGAAGAACGATTGATCAGAATTGCTGCCCATGCTGCAGAAATACAACTGAAAATTCATATTTTCCATTTGTTTCCAAAGTTCATTTGGGTCATGATGTCCATTATAAAATCCCAATTTATCGAATCTAAGGCCTTATTGAAATCTAATTTCAATAGTACACCCGTTCTCTTCCATTTTTTGACATACTATATGGTTTCATTTGCTATCAAAAAGCTGTCCAAAATCAGTCTGCCTTTGATGAATGCTGATTGGTTATCACTTTTTCCCTCTGAAATCACCTTCCTCGGACAATTTACCAAAATCTTGTGCATACAATCAATAAGGATTACGGGTCTATAATCGCCCAAAGAGACTACACCTGTGTCTTTTGGAATTAAGACAATGAAGGAATTATTAATCTCTGCTGGAAAAGTATTTATTTCATAGAAATTGTTGACGAACATTTAAACATCTTCAACAATGAAGTCCCTTGCTGCTTTGATAAATGCAAATGAAAACCCGTCGGGACCCGGGGCTTTTCTACCTTCACAAGACCATACTGCTTCTCTTATTTCTACTGAGAAAAAAGGTTTTTCAAGTGCGGATGAACTCTCGGTTGATAATTTTCTACAATCAGAAAAAATTAAAGAAAAGTAATTGTTAGTTGCTTTTTTGTATTGTTGTTCGAAGTGATTTCTCGCGTCTGCCTTAATGCGATCAGGTTCAAAGTAAGTCTCCTCGGGTGTTTTGAGGTGGTTAATGTACTTTAATGAGGCTTTTAGAGTGGTTAGAAGTTGAAAAAATTTTGTATTCTTATCCCCCTCTTTACATCAAGTTTCTCTTGACTTTTGTCTCCATATGCTCTCCTTCATTTTAGACTTCTTCCAAAGCTCTTAACTGATACCTTTTCTCTTAATCAGTATCGAAGTTTGAGTTGGGTTGTCTATGGATAATGGCTGTAGAAGGAGGTCAATGTCGTTAAGTCTTTTTTCTAGGCCATTAATAACCTTGTCAACATGCCCAAATACTTTTTTATTCCAAAGGATCAGATGGTGTTTGAGCATTTTCAGCTTCTTGCATATTGTGACATTGATGTTTGGGTTGCAAGAGTGATTGAAGTTCTGCCATTTTTCTTTAACCATATCTAAGAAACTCGAAGATTCCAGCCAGCAATTTAGAAATCGAAAAGGCTTAAGGCCCCAATTGATGTTTTGGAATTCCATGAGAAGAGGAGCATGATCAGAGAGACCTTTTCTAAGACCTCATTGCTTGTGAGGCAACTTTAGAAACCATTCCCCATTTACCAAAAACTTGCCAATTATGCTCAAAGATTGAGAGTTTCCCCATGTGAATTTTCTCCCAATGAGAGGAAGGTCGATGAATTCATTATTACTCAAAAAAATTGCAAATCTTTTATCCAAGAGGGATAAAAGGACTGATTTTTTCCCTATCTTCCTTGTTTATTGCTGAGTTGAAATCACCGGTAAGTAATAAGCATAGGTTGGTGTTAGAAATTAGACGTGTAAGTTCATCCCAAAGTACTGATTGATTTGAGGCTTGGCATGGGGCATAACCACAGATAATGGTACATTCAATAATCCCATTCAGATAACCATGAATTTCAATCCAATGCTCACCCACTGATTCATTATGCACGGATATAAAGTCTTCATTCCAAGAAAGAAGGATGCCTCCTGAAAGTCCGTAAGTATCAATGTGTTTCCATTTGACATTTGTAGCACCCAATAAAAGATGGGTGGTTTTGTCATCCTATGTTTTTAATTTGGTTTCTTGAAGGAGTAAACACCCAACTCTTTTCTGTTTGATCCATTTTTTTATAGCACTCTTCTTGACCTTTACTCCTAGGCCCCTAATGTTTTAGCAAAGGATGTTCATGGGGCCCAGTCTTCTAATTGACTGCTTGATTTTTGAGG
>CAOJBK011666351.1:0-10067 GCA_948294925.1 Codiaeum variegatum
CCATTGCCAATTAGAACATGAACCTAATAAGTCACATACCAAATGGTGATTCCTATTAGCTTGTATGTATCATATTAATAATTAATTAAAGAGTTTAATTAATTGTTAATGATGATAGAATTTAACATGTAATTAAATTTAGAAGGATCCTAGCATATCTTGATGTTCAATTCACAAAAGGAAAATTTCAATTATGTCTTGGTTTGTATGAGATATAAATGGGTATGACTAATTGAAATGACTTTGGACCAAGATAATAATTAATTACAAGAGATGTGATTAAATATTTGGCAAAGATGATTCATACTAATTTCACGTGCTAATTACATTGACTTATTGACAAATTGCTTAGACAATTTGAGCCAATGGGGTGTTAGCACATGTTACCCATCTCCATCACTTATCTCATCTTTAGTTAGGTGAAATTAAATGATGATGTGTGTGGATATTTAAATGAAGTGGCTATCATTTTTTGCCTAAGAGGATAAGTTTCATATTCACTATTCATCTTCTTCTCCAATGATTTAGAGAGAGAAGCTCTCTAAGAGTTAGAGAGAGAAAGTTTCAAATTCACACCAAAATTTGAGAGGAAGTTTAGATTGAAGAATACTTCTTCAATCTTAAACTTATCTTCAATAACCCTTGGGAAGGGAGTGTGATGGAGCATCAAGTCCAAAGCAATCCTCAAAGTCTTAAGTTCTTGAGTAAAGAAGCAAGAATCAAGTATTTGAGTGATTCCAATGAGAGAAGGATGCAAGCTTCTTGAAAAGAGCTAGGGAACAAGATTTTGGAAAATGCTCAGTATGTCTCAAGCTAGAGGCTTCACATTTGGGGAGCTTAATAAAGGAGGGCAAGAGGTATTTCATACGTTCTAACCCTTCTTTATTTCTATTGTGTTTTGCACAACAATTGGAAAGATCCTTGATGTTGAATATGGGTCCATCTTAGGGTTTAGTAATTTGTTAAAGAGATAATGAATATCTAAACCCAATTATGTCAAAAGTGTTTTGACATTGTAAATGTTTCAAAAAAGTTTTAAAAACCAAAAATCGAGTAACATCGGATTTTTGCAAAAAAAAAATAAAGCACTAGACAGTGCTGCTGGTGTATTGTCCAACAGTGCTACTGGTGCTGCTGTCCAGCAGCACTCGGTTCAGACAATGTTGCTGGACAGTGCTGAATTTTGTTTTTTGCTTTCGCTGCGCGACTCCGTATTTTCCCTTCACAACCTTGCTTAGCTAGCATGCTTAAGAATAGTCAAGGCATAATGATATTGATTTAAATGTAAACCAGTAGATATGTTTGCAATTTCCACACCTAGAAAGTGATGAATAACACCTAAATCTTTCATTACAAACTCTTTGCTAAGTAGTTGAAAGAAGTTTGCAACGAGTTGTATTGTAGAGCATGTGAGTAGTATATCATCTACATAAAGAAAAAAACAAGTAAACTATGAGCCAAATAACATAAAAAAAATATATTTAAGAAGAAAGGTACTAAAATTATCAAACCAAGAATGAGGTGCTTGTTTAACACTGTAAAGAGATTTCTGAAGCTTACACACATATGTTGGATGCTGAAGGTATTCCATTCCTAGAGGTTGTTACATATAAATTTTCTTATTTATTTTTCCATACAAAAAGGCACTTTTAATGTCTAATTGATGTATCAACCATCAATGAGCAAGAGGTACTGTAAGCACCATTCG
The DNA here is from genome assembly GCA_948294925.1 of Codiaeum variegatum. NCBI lineage: Eukaryota > Viridiplantae > Streptophyta > Magnoliopsida > Malpighiales > Euphorbiaceae > Codiaeum > Codiaeum variegatum. Next base: position 1,709 of record CAOJBK011666351.1, read on the forward strand.
AATAGTAGCGAGTTTGATAACTAGAGAAAATGTCTCAACATAATCAACACCATTTATTAAATGATATCCTTTCATAAGCACATGAGAGTTTAGGCTATTTAAATTTCCATCAACTTTTAGTTTAGAGTCGAACGCCCATTTGTACTTGATTACATACATATCATTGGTGTAGGGAACAAGTGTATAAGTTTTATTTTGACGTAAAGCAACAAGTTCTTCCTCCATGGTTACTTTCCAACTAGAATGTGCCAAGGTCGACTGAATATTATAACATGGAATATTAACTAAATTTTCAGTAGTCAATACATAATTTGGATGCCCAATTGAGCTCGATTGACCATTTGATGAGGGAGCGATTCTTGTGACGGTTGTGAGGGCATTTCTTATAGTTGCTAAGATAAGTCAATTGATGCTTCTATAGGTTGAGAAAAACTTACAACTTTGAGTTATACAGATCCACATTGAAGGACATCATTTGTAAGAGAGGTGGCATATACTATTATTGAATCATTATCATCAGGACTTATCTCTGGCTATTGTACTGAACCAGCATTAAGAGCTTGAATGTTTGAGAGTGTAGTATAAGGACTGATGACTTGTGAGTTTTGACAATGCGAAATGTATTAAAGCTGGAGGTAATGGACTTTGACATGGACGTTCAGTGTTGTCCAAAACGGTACCTGAAACAGGAATAGTATCAATATGCCTAGAATCAAAGATACTTATCATATGTGATTCAGCAGAAGTTGTGGTTGGTTTTGTAGACTTGTAAGGAAAATAATGCTCTTAAAAATAACATGTCTAGAAATAAAAAATTTCTTGCTAGGTGGTTGAAGTACTTATAACCTTTATGCTTATCACTATATCCTGCAAAAACACAAGGTATAGTTCTAGGATCGAATTTGTTGCACCATGTATCCCAAGTATATGGCAAACATTTCGATCCAAATACACAAAGTGAGAAATAGACATGATGAATACCATGTGAAATAAAGTATGAAGTATTAAAATTAATGGTAGATAAAGGTAAAGTATTCATTAGGTAAATAACAATAGAAAAAGATGTCAACCTATATATTCAAAAGAGCACCACAACATCATAGTCATACCGAATTCACGTATTATTCTATGTCTCCTTTCAACTATACCTATCTATTTAGGAGTGTATGGACAAGATACTTGATGAGCTATACTTGTAGATAGAAAATGAGCTAAAAGTCTTGAATTGACAAACTCATCTCTTCCATCTGAATGAAATTTTTTTTTTGAATTCTCTATTTACATATTGTTCAAAAGCTATAAAAATATCATAAAAATTAGATTTTTTGCTTCAGTGGAACAAACCAGGTATATTTGGTTAAATCATCAACAAAAGCACGCATTATAACGAAAGTTTCCAATAGATAAAGCTGGAGCTAGTCCTCATAAATCACTATGAAGTTTTCAAAAAACAAAAAACCAGAACTAGAATGCTCAAAACAACTAAATGGAGATTTATTAAGTTTCCCTAACTAACAACTATCACATACCTGTTCAATCTTGGTTGATCCTAAGACATTGATCAACTCTTTATTTTTCAACAATTGTAAAGTAGAAAATTATGGATGGCCTAAATGGTAATGCCAAACTTCAGCTAACCCAGACTTAAAATAATAAGAAAAATGAAGCTCCAGTAAATTAGGAATGACATAGAGATCACCCTTGCGTCTTTATTTCATTATCTGTTAACCTATTTTTTATTCCTTAATACATAAGTCAATGTAAGAGAATTCACAATTTACAACTATTGAGTTTTTAACTAACTTATAAAGAGTAAATTCTTTATTAAATTAGGTATAAGTAAAACATCATGAAGTGGTAGTGTTGTGTGATTTTGTTTAACACATGAATCTCCAGTACAAGTAATTGGTAAAGGAGAACCATCACCAATAAGAATTGAGTCTAGACCATTATATTCACGAATATTTGACAACATACCTGACTTACTTGTCATGTGGTTTAAAGCTCTAGTATATGAAGGCCATTCTATACCTGCAATGGAATTGTCCAAGGTAAGAGTTGCAAGGGCTTGAGGAATATCGTCACATTGAGTATACCTCCTTGGTATCCACAAATAAATCTTTGTTATATGTCCCACAACTTTGCAATACTAACATGTTTCACCTTGATACAAATCACTTCTAGAATGAGTCATTTGATGCTCACCTAGAGGGGGAGGGCGTACATATTGATTTGCATTTGAAGGCTTATTTATGGTTGTGGTTTCTTGATTGTTGAGCTTGAAAACCATGACCTGTAAATCCTTGTGTATTCTCTTTGTAATTTGAGGAATTTTGTGATTGACATTGTTGCTAACCATAAAACGCCACCTGATGACTAAGCTGTTGAATTGTTAATTCTCATCAATTACGGAACCAATTACGATGTTGGTCAAAGTGGTGCAATTTAGAAATTAACTCAAAATATGTTAGTCTAGGAGGTTTAAGCATCATGGTGGTGAAAGTTTCATATTGTGAACCAAGGCTGGTTATGAGATAGAAAACTTTTTCTTTGCCATAGATAGATTTTCCAATTGTAGCTAGACTATAACATAGCCTTTTGAAAACCTGAATGTGCTCTTCAAATGTTTTATCTTCATCCTTGCGAAGATACATGATTTATTATCGTAGTTTGAATTCACATTCTTGTGAATCCTGAGTATAGGCATTCTTGAGTGCTTCCTAAACTCTAAGAGATGTTTCTATCCTAATAACAAGCCCAAGAGATTCTTCTAGAAGAGTCTATTTTGTTAATTTGGAGTGAAATTTTTTAATCTTGTGGTACTGTTTAGATCTTGTGTGGTATAAGGGTAATTTTTTGTTGTTAAGATGATTAATAAGTTCTTAGCTTTCAGAAAGAGCCAATGCTTGTTCACGCCACCAAGGGTAATTTGATGTGATGAAATTGCCAACGTTTAAAGACAATGAAATCATGTTTGTTTTGGGCGTGTTAAGTTTAGTGTTTAAAAGGCTTTGATACTAAGTTGAAAATTGAGCAGAAAAACATAAAAAGAAATTGGATTTTTTTTATTGATAAAAAATAGCAGTATAGCAGTAGCAAGAACATTAGGCAAAATATTTAAGCTGAGACATCTACTAATTATTACAAGAATGATAGATAAGCTAATAGATTTGAGAACTAATAGCAATAATAGTTTATTTAAACACAACTACTAGCTGGTAACTCATGAAGTTCGCTCATCTACTAAACCATCATTTTGGTTTGAGTTTGTTACTTCTTGGATTATCTTATCACCAACACATTTTCAATGTTGCAATAACTTTGATGAGAGTTTTCAACCTTATCATTCCATATAATTTGCGTCTGTTTATCTCTTTATTGACTTTCAATGTCTCTGTTTAGTTTGCTAATACTCCTTAGTCTCATATTGAAACATGCTAGGACCAACCTCAACTATTCATCTTTTTATTGATTGAGTTCTGCACTCATCGTTTCCTAATTGGTGTCATTGACTTGTGTTTAGCTTCCCACTATATAAATCATAAATAAAATGATTATATGTATATATATAAGATTTTTTAGAATAAATAAAAAATCCAATACATGTGAAAAGACATAATTTTAAAAAAAAAAATCTTAGAAACTGAAAATGACATTTCCATGAATGTTTATCCAAATGTCGATCGGGCACATACGGAAATTAACATTGAAAAATTGACGTTATAAAAACCGAATAAATTAATTTGAAAAATAAATATACTTTCAATTCATTAACCTTCTTTTTTGAAAAACAATTCATTAATTTATTTTTACTTATCCAGATATTCTAAACAATAATGGAATCGGACAACAGCACGGGCAAGCACTAACGATTTTTTTTTATGTTACTTTATTTTAAATAAAATAATCTTATTTTATTTTAATGGACTAATAAGAAATTAATATGTAATTAAATATTTTTAAAAATAAATTATATTAATTTATAATAGTAGATTATTCAATAAAAAAGGAAAATATTAATAAAACATGAGATAAAATTATAAATATGTATATTAAAAAATTTATAGAAAAATGTATTTGATTTTTTTCTCAAAAAATTGATTTTTTTCGTAATTGCGATTTTTTTCTATTTTTTCTTTAATACATTACCTTTTTCTTAAATACTTGTTTTACAAAAAAAAATCATATTTTTGTAAAATTGAAATATTTTTCATAATAAAGATTAATTGCGAAAAAATTATTTAATTTACGAAAAATATTGAGTACATTGTAATTGTTCACAAAAAAATTAATTTTTTCACAATTACCAAATTTTTTAATTTTTTTTGTTCATAGGTGAACTTTTTCATAAATATGTATTTTGCACAAAAAAAAATCATATTTTCGCAAAATTGAAAATTTTTTCTCAATAAAAATAAAATGTGAAAAATTGTTTTAATTTATGACAAAAATATAAAATAGATTGTAATTTTTGAAACAAACTCCTTTTTTTTTTTTGCAATTGGGGTTTTTTTTCTTAATTTTTTGTTAATTATATATATATATATATACACGGATTTTGTACAAGTAGACTTATAAATAAAAAAGTGTTAAAACCAACTTGTATAAAAATAATTTGATTGTACTAAGTCAAACATCCACTTTTCCTATAGGCACTTTTCAACTATACCTAACTTATGGTTTAGCATCAATTGTCTTATTGATGTTTGTCTCCAAATAGACTGCTTTGCATTTTTTTTTTCATCAGCTTTAATATAGACTAGCATCATCATCATTCTAATAAAAGGAGCTTACACATTGATCCCACTATCTAGGGATGAGCAAAAATGAACCAAACATAAATTATCAATTCACTTTGCATGTTCGTTTATATGGTTCGTTTTATTTTTTTAGAAACTAAAATTATTTCAGTTCGATTTTGTATGGATTCCAATATCTAAATAATTTTTATTTTTAAATCCTAGACCTTAAACCCAAAACACTAATCCTAAACCTTAACTGAATAGGTGAGAGTGAGCTATGGATGATTACCAATTATGAGATCATGCTATCTTGACAAGGGACACCAATGGAGTGAATTGCTATATTAAAACTTTTCTTTTAAACTTTCTAATAAAAAACACTAAATTCAAATCTAAAATCTTTTCTCAAATAAGTATAAGTGATATAGCAATGAGAAAATGAGGTAAATTTAGAGTTTATGAAAAATCAAGTTTCAATTCACCAATTCTAAATCAAAATAGAGCAATATATATCAAACAACAAATAAAAGAGAGAGAGAGAGGTAGAAGAATTGCTCAAGGTTTATAATGCTTCAGAAACTCCTTCTCCTATGTCTACTTTCTCAATTAACCAATTAAGGTTCCACTAATATCAACCGAAGTCTCCAAGCTTCTAATTCTCCAAGAGTTCGCCCAAATTACAAACCAGAGCTTACAACACCAAATACAAGTGTTTGCAAAGGTTTTTAAGTTAAAAGACTTGATTACAATGCTAGGTTAAAGGTTTACAATTAAGAACCCTAGCTTTGGTTTTCTTAAACTCAAAATATTACAATGAAAGAGTTAGAGTATAAGAAAACTAGAGAGTATGAGCAAGAATAGGCTAAAAGCACAAGAAAACATAATTACAAAGCAATAGAATAGTTCTCTCTTATATGAATAGGAAGAAAATGTCAATTAAGCCAAACTAATCTTTCATAAACTAATTCTAATTATTCCTATCGTTTGATTGTGTTCAACACATCATACACCCAATCTGAGATGCTTAAGGAGAATGCTTCTAAGTCATTAGCTGAATCAAACCCGAGGAAAACCATCCAGGTAAGAAGCTTTGCATTCTATAAATCCTTTGGTGAGTATAGAGTTTTCTAGCCCATAAATAAACTTGGCGTCTAGTAGAGTTCCAATCATACAGTTTTTCAACCATAGCTTGTTTTCTTCTTTTGTATGAAATGAAATTACTTTTGAAGAAGGGTGGTGTGAGTTCTGGTGTTGTGAGGATTGGAGAGGGTTGAGCTATATTTTCTACGGTCAGCAAGCTTTATCAGTAGCTTCGTTCTTTTATACACGTTTCCATTTAGATCATCCACTACATTCCTTTCTTCTTAATCCATACTTGTACTGTGATTGACTTCTGACTTTCCTAGGGATAAAAAATAGCTACTTTTTTCATATTTGGAGAACAATGGTTTCAGTTCTATGGCACCGATGTTCAGGGGAAGGTAATCAATGTAGACTAAGATTAGCTTTTTCTTCCATTCTAGAACTGAGTAGTTGTAACTTTGATGTGCGTCTCAGTTGGTTGGGGGTTGAAGAGGGTGACCTTGCTTATTTTTCTCTCCATACTCTCATCTTTTTTTAGGACAAATTATTGAAAGAGGCATTGTTTTCAACACCATTTTACACCTCTTACTAAAAACTCATTTTTTGTTAATATTGTATCTTCTTTATGAACTTATGTTGGTATTCTTGTGATGTCTCTCTCAATATTATGGTCAACACTATCCTCAAATAATTCAACATCACCATCTTCATTTTTTAAATTAATGTATAAAAATTTATGGTTGGATTCATATAGTTTTTATTAAAGTCTATGAGCTCATACTAAGATAGACTTATAAGTAAGTAAGTGCAACTTGCATAAAAATAATTGGATTGTGGTAAGTCCAACACTCACTTCCTTATAAACACTTTATAAATTTTATCATTTTCAATGTGAGGTTTATTTTCAAACACACTCAATCAAGTGTAATCTGACATTGTCTCTAGCTTAACATCATTATTTGGTTGATATTTTTTTCGAATGGATTTTCTAGCATTTTTTCTGCAATTTTACAGACTGTCATCATCATTAATCCAATAAAGAGGCTTAAACATAAATCTCAATATTCAGACTGTTTAGATTCTTAAATTCTAAAATCTTAAACCATAAATACTAAAATCCTAAATTTTATACCTTAAATGTGAGTGTTAAATATGAATCTAATATTAATTTTTTGTACTTTTTATTAATAAAAATTGAGTAAAATTTACAATTAAAGTTCAAGTTTGAAAGATGAAAGTGATAGTTATTTAGAATCAGAGTGAGTAATATAATACTTTAATAAAAATGTGGCTAAAAATTTAAATTATGGGATAAATTATTTTTTAGCTAAATAAACTGTTAACCATAATAATTTTTTTTTTATATATATTTGATGCCTTCTAAGGTCATCTTAAAAAAATAATTGCTACTACTCTATTTTCTCCATTTATATATTCATAAAAAATAAAAATAATAATTTAGTAAAATTATTTTCAAATAGAAATCTATCATATATATATATATATATATATATATATATATATATATATATATAATTTTTTTTATATAGAATATTGATAAAATTTAACAATTAAAATTCAATCTTGAAAAATGAAAGCGACATGTATTTAGAAACAGTGGGGTATGAAATAATAATTTTTTTTCTAAACCCCTTAATTTTAAGACAATTTATTCAAAACATCAATACATAAAATTAAAATTTTAAATCTGATTATGATTTTAGTGTAGCACCAAAAAAATATATTCTTCCTACATGAACTAAAATCCATGATGATTAGTGAAGTTAGTAAATTATTTGTTAGATCCAAATCTATCGAACTGACTTAATTTAGACCTACATATCTTTATATAAAATATGCGTCCAACAAGTTAAAATAGAATTTGATTTGATAGTTTAATATGCGATACAAATGAATTTAATGTATGATTTAATTAGTATATAATAAAATGAATTTTTAAATTTAATGATGATTTTTCAAAGTACATGTATTATAAATATTAAAAATAATTTTCTTTAAAAAATTAAAAATTATATATATATATATATATATATATATATATATATATATTAAAAATTAAAAATAATTTTTATGAATAAATAATAGACATTAAAATATTTAATTTAATAATATAAATATTAATTTAAAAAAAATTAATTTAGATTTAAAAATAAAATAATAAATAAATTTAGATAGTGTTCTTTTTTTATTTACGAGTACAATAAATTGGTTATAGTTAATTTAATAAAATAATTTAAAAAACAAAATAATAATAGAAGGCAATGCAGGCATTATAACAAAATCAAAATTAATGTCAGAACTAAATAATTGTAATAACACTGCCATGTGGATGAACCTAACAATGGAAGGTTAGACACTCTCTCCATCTAAAGACTGACGGGTAGCTTTTCAAGATGAAAAAGAAAAAAAGAAACTGCAACAGTCGCTCCTCATGAAACCAAAGCGATAAACTAAAAGTTATAATTTATATGAAATTTAGATGTGTTATGGAGAAACCATACTTAGGTGGTCTC
>CAOJBK011667668.1:0-12307 GCA_948294925.1 Codiaeum variegatum
AGAAAACCAACAAAGAAACCCAAGTCCAAAATGATAATAAACGCAAGTGTATAAACATTTACACATGTGTAAATGCCTTGGTTCATACACAAATGGCTTTGCGCATGCGTAAAGCCCCACACGCATGCCTTTTGAGTGTTGCTCATGCGCCCCCAAAATTTAGGGTTTCTGGCACCATTCCATATTAATTTGACATTTCAAAAGCGACCCAGGTTCCAGATTTTTTAGTGACTTTTTCCACAAATGTTTACATTGTGTCTCTACATATATAGCCTCCTAAAAACACTTTTCTATGCCTCCTAAACACTAAAAAATGAATCAAAAACACTGTAATTTCAAATTATCCAATTCAAGGATTCAGTTTAGTACTACAAAGACATCAGTTCCAATCTATTCAAATGATCAATTCAGTCAATTTCAGTTCAGACATACAGACTCCAGTCCTCTTTGAACACAACAGAGACCCGCTCTTGATTTCTCAAGCCTTCTGACCTGCCAATTCCAAAGTCTTGTAAACAAAAGGTAGTATTAATACAATATACTCATTTTTTTCTCAAATCTATTATTTATTTAAAGCCCTTTAATACTGATTTAAGCCATGTTTATCAGAACTCATTTTAAGCCCTTTAATATAGATTTAAGGCGTTTTATGAAAAATATGTTTTCACAATTAAAATTAAATAAATGCTAAAATTAATTTAAGTAAAACACACTCTAAAAATCATTTTTCATTAATCAAGTTCAAAATTGATTAATAGTCTAATGGTTAATTGTTTTTATTAAACTAAAATCAATTAACTACTGAACATCTAACCACCTATTGTTACTAGAACAACCCCCACTCTTCGTGAGAAGGGAGAACGATGTGGAGTTTGATTCCCATTCAACGAGATATGACAGTAGGCCATTCACGGCTTCAACTCCAAAATTTCCTTTTTCTGTATTTTCCCTTAGTTTTTATTTCATTATTTTTGTTATTTTGTTCTTATTTCATTAGATCCATTTGTATGCAATTATTTTGGTATTATTATTGGTGCTTTGTGTACGATTTTGAGGAATGTGTGCTCTTCTTGATCAAAAGATTGGAGAGAAGATCCTCTAGTTGTGATTAGTTTTGAATTATAATTTACCGCTTTCTGTTGGGGTGTTGTGCCTTCCCTAGAACCCGAAGTGGGCTAGAGGAAGGACCCCTAGTCAAATCCTTATAGTTACAGCCTTATGCGTTTGTCATTTGCATATTCACATGTTTATGCATCCATAACACATATTCCTGTTCATGCATACACGAAAATCTCAATTTTAACTGAAGTTGCATGATTTTTCTTAGCTAAAAGTTATCTTTAAAAATGGTACAAAAATAATTCTTATAAAATGTTTTCAGATCACGCATCCCCGAACCCCCTTTGGTTGTAAAAAGAATAGCTTTTTCAAATTAGGGTAGAAAACATCTTTTTATTTTAAAATGGAGTTAACAACTAAAATATTTCTTAATCACCTGAGAAAAACTATTTTCTTAAAGATTACGCCACTCTAAACACTTCACACACCACGTGCATGCCCACGAACACATGTGGATGTACAAATGTGGGAACCTGACAATAATCCACAATTCTGAGGGCACAATCTGAAAGGTTTCCTCAGGCCGCAAGGCCAGAAGGTGTGCTCTTTAGGGAAATCCCGCGGGCTGTTCGGGCGAGGCCTCAAACTAGTTTGCAACACAACCCCACCTTCACAAGAAGGGAGAATAACATGGGGTTTGATTCCTGTCTAAAGGGATACACTGGGGATGTTGCATCTTTAAGTTCTCCAACTCTAAAATTTAATTTATTTTCCTTTTTTTTTTAAAAGTGTGTTAATTTTATTAGTTTTTTTTATACTTTACTTTAGAAGTATGTTGCTATTTCCATTATTTTTTTTTTCACTTTTGTTATTTTTCTTTTATTTGGGCATTATTATTATTATTATTATTATTATTATTATTATTATTATTGCATGATATTTTCCAAAAGAGGAATGTGTGCATTCCTATACTCTATTGCTAGAGTAATGATCCCCTAAATATGTGCTTTTTAGGATATAGTTTAATTATATTATTCATTTTCCTTTTATTATGATTCTTTATTTATTTTTGTTTATTGGGGATGTGTGCCCTTCCTAGTACTTTTCATTGTTAGAGAAGGGACCCCTTCTATTTATTTTGCCATGCATTATATATATATATGTGAGACTTTGAACAAACTAACAACAAACGCACAATCAGCAAAAGGAAGGTGGTTTCCTTAGGCACAAAATATTAAGGCAAGCATTTGTGCAATCTGTCGGGCCTCATAGCTGGCGACTCCACTGGGATTAAATTAAATTTTCAAATAAAAAATTAAAATATAGATTATCTTTAGTACAAAATCTCTTTTGACTAAAACTTGATGGAAAAGATTTTCGTTCCTCACTTTCACATGCTCCCTCATATATAGGAAAACATGGATTGTAAGTAGCATCAGGTGGGATTCCTTCCTGAGGAATGCTTCCTGATAGCAAAGTAATCTAGCAAAGGTATACTGATTAGTCTTGCAAGTTGAGGTAATGAGGTCATACATACTGTTTAACTAACGCGAATCTCCAGAAATCAACTGTTGTTAGGTATATCACACTAGTAGCCCCTGGATAACCTTTAAACCACCAAGCTTCATATAATGACTAATAGAACCTTCCTTTAAGGCTTCATGTATTATAATTATGGTATTGGTATGTCATCATTAAACCTTTTTCATTCATACATACATATATACATGCATCATGACATCATGAACCTTAACAAGGATAAAACTTCCTAATTCGATGTTTCCTACCCAACCTGTTTCTCATATATAACCAAGTATGTTATGATCATGTCACCAAAATGCTGATACTCTATCTTGTCTTTCCCAAAGGTCACCATATCTCTAACCAACGACAATGTTGCTGCTATTCAAACCAATGACCGTATTGCTCTTATAGATAATATTATGAAAAGGAAAGATGAGAAACTAGAGGCTAACCATTAGGGAAATAATTTTAGGTGAAGTCTGAAGTATGATAGCTTCTAACACACAACCACCTAACATAACTAATCAGGCCTCCAGTTTTGGTAAAATGGATAAAGAATCAGAGGTTCAGATAATTGCTCAACCTATGGTTAAATAAAGTTAACTTGCTACCACCATCTCCCTAAAGGATCATATAGGAGACCCAACATCACTCATTACTAAAAATCATGATGGAGAAATATGAACAAATGGAAAAGATGTTGAATCCATCAAAAAGAAAGATGACATGATGGAAGTGGGTTCACTTAACCTATTTCCCAATCTAAGACTACCTTCAAATTTCCAAATGCCTCACATAAAAAAGTTTGATGGGATTACCTACCCCAAGATAGATCTCAAGATCTATGATGGAACATTTCAACCTTTAAGTCCAAATATTTGTGAACCTTTATTTTGGCACCATTGCATCCGGTCTGTCAATACGAGCCCAACAGATTTGACCGGGCTCAAATCGAACTTCAAATGGACTGAGAAAGCCTAAAAAACTGAATTGGACTGAACGAAACAAGACCAAGAAAATCGGGCCCAGGAAAAACTCAAGGGTAAAATGACAAACGTGTGTGCAAACAACTTCACACATGCGTGAAGTCTTCAATGCATGTGTTAAGCCCTTTATGCATGTGTAAAGGTCCACATGTATGCGTGGAGTGTGTGACGCATGCGTGAGTTAATTTATGGTTTTCTGATTCATTTCTCTATAAATTCAACGCTCCAGAATAAACCCGAGTTTTGACCTTTTTACGCACCATTTTCCCAGCTCTAAAAAACACTCAAGATACACTTACAGACATTAGTTTTATGCAATTTCACATCATTCCATGACTCAAAAAACACCATTTTTAGACTATAGATGCTCCGATTTCAAACACTATGGATGATTGATCCAATCAACCAGCACTCAATCCAGCCTATCCTACCATAGTCCAAGCATTCAAATCAGTCCTCTCTAAGCATAATAGAGACAAGTTACATCTTCATCAAACCGTCAAAATTTCCAATCCCCAAACCTCTAAAAAAGGTAATATGGTATAATATACTTCTCGCCTTCAGTTCTATAACTGTTTTAAGCCTTTTAATCCAACCCTAAGGCATGCTTATCAAACATTCATTTTGAGCCCTTTAATTCATATTAAGGAAATTTTATGAAAATCATTTTCATAATTAAAATCAATAAAAGCCTAAAATTTGTTTAAGTAAACTCATATTTAAAGGGAGAATGACATAGGGTTTGATTCCCATTCAAAGGGATACGTCGACAAGCCTTTCTCGGCTTCAACTCCAAACCTTTTCCTTTTATCGTCAATTTTTATTATTATCTGCTTTATTTTTGTGTTATTTCATTATTTGTTCATCCAATTTCTTTCTTTGTGTTATTTATTTCTTGTATTCCTATTATTCTGTTTGATGTATGGCTTTTGGGAATGAGTTCTCCTCCTTGATCATAAGACTAGAGGGGAGAATTTATCAATTTTCCTTGTATTATTTTATCACTTTATTTAGGTTGCTGTGCCTTCCCTAGAAACTGAAGTGGCTAGAGGAAGGACCCTAGGCAAAATCCCTTATCTTTACTGCTTTATGGATGTCATTTGCATAACTGGCTTGTTCATGCCTAGATCTGATATAATGGTTATGCATATATGAAAACCCATCCTTTTAACTGAACTTGAAAGATTTATTTTGGGCTAAAATTTTATTTTAATTAAAATGGCTGAAAATTATTCTCATTAAAATGTTTTCATATAATGAACCCCGAACCCCCTTTGGTTCCATAAGGACTAGCTTTTCTAATTGGCTAGAAAACTGGCATTTTTTTAAAAAATGGAGTTTACATAAAAAATATTTCTTAAGCAACTTAGAATAAAATTGATTTTTTTCTAAAAGGTTATGTGGCGACTATAATCACTTCACACAAAATATGCACTCCACCAGACACATTTGGGGGGCACAAATGTGGGAACCCAACACATAATTCGTAATGCCTCACAATCCGAAAGATTTCCTTCGGCCTAACAAAAAGTCTGTAGGCGAGCTCGTCAAGGGGGAATCCCACGGGCTATTCGAGTGGGGCCTCACAAATAGCGACTACACTAAGGACTTTGACAAAACTGATAAAAAATTAAGTGGGTTATTTTGTGAATAACAAAATTTTCACCTGAAATCATGCAAAAGTAAGTTCTCATGTGTCAATTCCTATGCACATGTATATTAGGAAAACCCAGATAGAGAGTAGCATCTAGTGAGCTTCATTCCTTATGACTTCTTTGTCGTTAGCAAAATCATCCAACTCTAGGGCACCCCAACTGATCCTTTCAGTTGGAATAATGAGGTACATATAACTGTTTGATCCATATGGGCATCCTTGGTCCACGTATGGTTAGGTGTGTTGAGACCTCTAGCCAATGGGGAACCACTAAACCAACAAGATGTCATGTAATGATTAAAGTTGACATTAGGTCCCGTGTATCCTAATGTACTCTATATTACTGCCATTATGACATCATTTTCATTCATGCATACATGCATGCATCACTACATCCAAAATACTGAAGTTGGACAAAGGGCACTGTTCTAGACAAAAAAAAAACCCCACACCTCTCAAAAACCTTTTCTTTACTTGCCTGCACTTAACTTTACCTATCTTTTTCAAAAGTTGATACTCCATTTTTTTTTCCTTTTTGCTAAAAAGGTATTCATGTCAACTAGAGATAACCTCATCCCAACTCCTGCTACTGATGCAACCGCTATTGGTGCTCCCACTGGCACCTCCACCTGTGTCCCTATTGCTCCACCTGTTGCATCTGCATCAACCGACCTAGCTGGCTGCCTTCATATAGAGACATGAAGATACTATGAAATTTCAATAAGAGACCCTCACTTTAATGATGCAAAGCTAAGAATAGGCCATTCTAGGCAAGGTTCATTCCATGTTGAGCCAAGTCGGGATCCAGCTTGCCAACCATGCTTCCACTAACTCTAAAACTATAGCTAATGAAGTGATTATTTTGAATCCACAATCTGGCTGTAGAAATAACACTTTAGTCACCCCTACTTTGGATCCTTTCCCAAAAGGGATCAAAGACCATCCCTTCTTTAAGGACATGAATAAGAAATATGAAGAAATGGAAAGGGACTTGTAAGCCCTTAAAAAGAAGGAAAAGGTCCTAAACATCAAAGTATTGAGCCCTTTCCCTAAAGCAAGACTTCCCCTAAAATTTTAGATTCCACAGTTTAAGAAATTCAGAGGTACTTCTTATCCAGAGACACATTTAAGAATCTATGATGGGGCAATCTGTCCTATGAGGGTGGAAAATAAGCTTCTAGCTTATTTTTTCAAATAGTCGCTCGACAGTGCGACTTTAGCATGGTTTGCACAACTCGATGACTCTAAGAAATAAACATAGGAAACTATATATGCTGAATTTTTTAAATAGTATTCCTACAATCAAGTGGTTGATTTCAAGAGAAAGGACCTTGAAACAACCAAGCAATTGCCTAAGGAGACTTTTAACGCTTTTAATGTTAGATGGAAGGAGAAAGACTCCCAAATGGTTAACAAACCAACTGATTTTGAGCAGATAGACATAGTTGTCAAGAACATATTGCTTGTGTTTCGAGACAAAATGATAAGACAACATTTTCCTAACTTTAAGGCTCTGGTTGCTATTAGTTCCCATATAGAAGATGCAATAGAATCGGACCTCATTAAGGATGAAACCTAGGCCTCATCCTCTTATTTTAAGAAATCCTCAAGTACACAGAAAGATAGAGGGTTAATGTAATTACAACCCACAAACCACTACAGATACAGAGAAGGGAGTTTTCTAGTTTAAAGGGGTTAACTCTGACATGCCTCTTGATACAATACTTGGAAAAGAATGCTTTCAAGCCATTAGAGCCCAAGCCTATTCCTAGTCCTTTATCGAAAAACTTCAACATGAATGAGACTTGTGACTATCATCAAGGGCCCAGGCACAAAACTGATGATTGCCAGTCCCTTTGCCATAAGATCCAAGATTTCATCGCTGAGAAAAAGCTTCTTCTTCCTAGGGTCAATATTGGTACTAATCCCCTCCTTGAGCATAATGTCAATACATTATTGAATGAATTTGAGGAGGGTGACTTAACTGATCTCATCACTAATGCCATGCCTATAAGTGATTTCCATTACACTTGAAATGAAAAATCTTCCTTAGAAAGGTCACACTCCCCAAATTTCTCACCTTAAATTCATCATGATTACTGTTGTGTCATAATAGACCCGAGGCATTTGGGCCAAGAGATAGAAGCTATAAATAGAAGTGGCCGAATTACTCAGGCTCTTGTTATGGCCTCATTGTCATGCCAACTAGAGGCTCATAATAAAGGGACTTCTAAACTTGACAAGGATCCCATATTGAAAAATTTGAAGAAGACAAAAGCTAACATCTCAATCTGGAATTTACTTATATCTTCTTATCCTCATCGCCAAGCTCTTTGTAAGGAGTTGAGCTAGACCCAAACATCATTTGATATCTCCTCTGAAATTTTGGTTGCATTGATCACTAGTGCCACAAAGGTAACTACTATTTCTTTCCCAGACAATGATATTTTGTTTGGGGGTCCTCACAATAATGCTTTGTACATCACTATTACTATAAGGGAGAATATTATCCCGACGACCTTGGTTGACTACGGGTCTACACAAAATGTCTGACCTTTGAATTTTGTAAGTTGTTTAGGGTTAACTGCCACTGACTTCATTCCTTTATACCAAATTATAAGGGCTTATGAAAACTTCAAAAGAGAGGTACTTGGGGTGGCTACATTGACCGTCACCATGGGCCTGACTACTTTTAAAGTCCCTTTCCAAGTCATTGATGTGCCGTCATGCTTCAATCTGCTCCTAGGTAAGCCTTGGATCCATCAAGCCAAAGCTGTGCCATCTAATCTACACCAAAGGGTTATGTTCCTATTAAAAGGTGGCATAGTTACCATTAAGGTTGATCTATTCAGAAAATCTAAAGCCCCAGACATTGTACCCATCTTGGAGATCCAACCTGAGTTGTCGGCATATCCTTTATCCAGCATCTCATTTGATTAGTTCATTCACACTATAGAGAATCTAAAAGAACCAATTGCTTTGGATTTTGATCCTTACTGTAACCCAATGGTTAATAATATTCTCAAACAAATGGCCCACTTTCCTATTATGGGCCTAGGAAAGAACCAACAAAGAGTTGAGTCCTTCAATGAAATCAAGTTTTATAATCCTCCCTTTGGATTGGGTTATAAACTTATTGATGATGAGATTGAGGAGGAGAAAGCTAAAGCTAGAAGGAATTCTACAATCACAAAACAAGGGGATGAAGTCAATATCATCTTAAGGCCCTATTTCAGAACAATCATAGTTCCTTACTATGCTTTTCCTAAACCAATGATCTATCCTGTCACTGGTATCCAAATTCTTGAATTTGAGCTATTTTCTGATGTGAAACTGACCATTGAAGATTGCCATCTTATTTACTATCTAAAGAATGATTACGAAGAGAACATGGAAGCAAGCCTCTTTGGCAATATAGTTGTTCTCATTGATGAGGAGGAGATAATTAACCTCTCCACTATGATCAAGCCTGGCAAAGGAAAACTAAAGAACTAACCAGAGTCCATTTTAAGCAATTGAGACTGAACTCAAAGCTAAATCTGAGTATGAGTCAACTACTAGTTTTGAGTCATCCTCTAAGATTGAATTTGATAATGATGTAATAGGTCCACTGGGATTTAACTATGAGTATGATATAGCTTTGGACCTTTCCCCCATTCTATTAGTAAGACAACCAAGTTTCCTTATTACTAGCATGTTTTCTTATTTTCTTTTGTTGTTCCAATTGATGAATTTGACCTCAAACAAACAGACAAAGAGAATAAAATGATAAAAAAAATAAAAGATGCAGTTAAAGATCCCATAAACACTGGCACTCATGACATGCCTAAAAATATATACATTGCATCTGCAAGCTCTAACAAATAGGACACCGAATCTATTGTCAAAAGATTTGAAGACTGCTTCTCCTAACAGCCCAGTGACATGACCATACTAGATCTAAGCATCACCAACCACTTGCTTCCAACCAATCCAGACTGTAAGTTTGTCAAATAGAAGCTCAAACATATAAAGCCTGCATGGTCTATACTAATTAAAAAAGAGGTAGCTAAACAGCTTGCTCACAGATTCATTGAGCTAATCAAATACACATCTTGGCTGGAAAAATAATGTCCCAATACCAAAGAAGGATGACAAAGTCAGAATGTGTGTTGATTATCGGGACTTGAATAAGGCATGCCCCAAGGAAAATTTTTCACTACCCCACAAAGACCTCTTAGTCAATACATTAGCCAGTTCAAAGATGGTTTCCTTAACTGATTTGGATGAGGGGTACAACATGATTCAAGTTCATCCTCCAAACATGGAGAAAATAACTTTCATTATAGAATGGGGTACTTATTGCTACAGAGTAATGCCATTCGGGTTAAAGAATGCTGGAGCCACTTATCAAAGAATAGCCACTACAATCTTCCATGACTTAATGAATAAAAGGTGGAATTATATGTCGATGACATGGTCATTATAAGTGTAGCCCTTGAACTGCATCTACAAGTATTGGAGAAGTTCTTCCTTAGACTTTGACAGTGCAATCCCAAGTTAAATCCTAACAAGTGCATATTTAGAGCCTCATCTGGAGTGTTTCTCGATTAAATGGTCAGCAAGAAAGGCATAAAAGTGGATCCAACCAAGTCTAAAGCTATCCTTGATATGTCCCCTCCTAAAACTAAAAAGGAGATAAGAGGCTTCCTTGGCCGTCTTCAATATAAAAGTTGGTTCATTCACCAACTAGCTGATACTCACAACCTAATATTTGACTTACTGAAATAAAACTCCTCCAAGTAATGGATCGAGGAATGTCAGAGAGCCTTCGAATAGATCAAGAAGTATTTGCTAAGTCCACCAATCCTATAGCCTCCTAGGCCTGGTTAACCTTTACTACACTATTCAACTGTTACTGAAGAAGCCACGAGAGAAATCATGGCTTAGAAAGCTCTAGGCTCACATGGAGAGAATGCCATCTACTACTTGAGTAAGAGAATACTGAATCATGAACTCAAGTACAAGTACATTGAGAAGCTTTAGCTAGCTCTGGTATGGATCTGCCACAAACTAAGACATTATTTAGGGGTATACATCACACATGTCCTCACTGCTTAAAGTCCTCTCAAATACCTTATTGAAAAGCCTATCTTAGACAATAAGATGGTAAGATGGATGACAGTCCTCGGAGCCTACAACCTCAAATACATTCAGAGGAAATCCATCAAAGGCAATGTCATCACCTATCAACTGGTCGCTGCCCCAACTAATGGTAATTAGGAAGAACCTAAATTTCTAGATGAAGGCATATTGTTGTTAGAGACTGACACATGGCAATTATATTATGATGGAGCCACAAATAACATAGGTTATGGTGTCGGCTCGATGTTCCTTATGCCTTTGAACAAAGCTTACCTTTTGCAATCAAACTAGTTTTCTAGGTAACCAACAATGAAGAAGAATATGAAGCATGTGTGTTTGGGTTAGAATCAACTCTCTAGATTGGCATTAGAAACTTAGAAGTCTATGATGACACTAACCTCATCATCTCACAAGCCCTTGGTAAATGGAAAATTAGAGAAAAGCGATTGGTTCCTTACCATAAGCACCTTGAAGAGTTGGCCAACAAATTTGATGCTCTATCTTTCCACTATCTTTCAAGAACTCAGAATAGATTCGTCGATGCACTGACAACTTTGCAATCAATGATAGAAATACTTGATGGGTTAATTATCTGTCCTATTTTGATAAGCATCAAATGCCAAACGAGCTTTTAAACTCACTGTATGAACATTCAGGTTGAAGAGAAATAATGATATTAGGACATATACATCTGTCTCACCAAAGGTGAATATCTTGAAAGTGCCTCCAAATTAGAAAGGAGAACCCTTAGACAACTTTCCAGTGAATACATCCCTAGAGGAGACATTCTTTACAAGAAGACAATGAATGGCATTCATCTTAGGTGCATCTTAAACAAAGATGCAAACAACATCTTAGAAGAAATCCATGGCAGAACATATGACACCCTTATAAATGAATGGGCCTTGTCTATAAAAATCATGAATCAAGGTTATTATTAGCTCACCATGAACAGATTCTATGCACAATATGCTTGAAAGTACATGAAATGCCAAGAATATGAAAGCTCCAAAAGCTTCCTTCCTTGCCTCTCAATCCAATTTCCACACTATGGCCCTTTGTTGTTTGGGGTATAGATGTCATTGGCAAGATCTCAACCAATTCATCTACTGGTTACGAATACATTTTGGTTGCTATAGATTATTTCACCAAGTGGGTTGAAGATGCACCCTATCAAGTACTGGATTTGAAGAAGGTGACCTAATTTATCAAAACCAACATCATCGCAAAGTATGGTGTCCCACATGAAATAATTTCTGACAGTAGCTCCCACTTCCAAAAAGATGTAATCACTCTCCTGAAGAAAGAAAAGATTGAGTATCAAAGGTCTTCTCCATAAAAACCTCAAACTAATGGTGAAGTCAAAGTCCCTAACAAAGCACTGAAAGACATGCTTCAGAAGATAATTAGCAATCATAGAGATTGGAACCTACATTTGTGAAGTGCCCTCATTAAGTATAGAACCGCCTATAAGTCAACTACCAAACCCACACCATACTCTCTCATTTATGGAATGGAAGCAGTCCTCCCTATAGAGCTAGAAATTTAGACACTAGAGTTCTCCAAGAAGCTTAGATCTCTAAACTCGATTGGCAACAGGCCTACTTCATTCAGCTCAATCAAATTGATGAGAAAAGGATGGAAGCACTCCACCATACACAGATCTACCAAATGAGACTAGTAAAACACTTCAACAACTAGGTTTGAAGTCGTAATCTTCAGGAAGGTGACTTGGTACTTAAGTGATCAATCAAATAAGTTGTACAAGACCTTTGAGGGAAATTCATACATCCTTGAAGTGTACCATATATCATCAAGAAGATCATGTTAGATGGAGGCATCATCCTGATGGACGTTGGTGGTAATGAATTCAGTCATCCGACCAATCTTGACCAGCTTAAGAAATACTACATGGACTTGATTCTCTAAAAATTACCATGTTTTTCATTTTGTTAAAATC
>CAOJBK011668651.1:0-10203 GCA_948294925.1 Codiaeum variegatum
ATCAAACTAAGAGAGTTTCACTCCAACTACTTGAAGATCAATCACTATTCTATTGAAATTGACATATTATAAAACGTAAAAGAGATAAGTTTGACGACTATGTTAATGTCACCACAAATTCACTAGGAGCCAGGAGCTACAAAACAGCTATTTAAAATGACATTTTGAATTTATTTTAATTTAAGTCAATATATATTGAAATATATATATATATATATATATATATATATATATATATATATATATGTAAATGTCTTTATTTATAATCAAGTATCTGCTAATAGGTGGACGGAGGTTTTAATGAAATGGAAAATAATATTCTCTATGCCCGTCATTTTATTTATACTTTTTTAAAAAATATTTATTTATAAAATCTTTCATGTTTAAAATAATTAATAAGAGATTCAAATAGTTTTAATAATTTTTTTTTCAATATTCAGTTCTAATATTCTCAACTTTGTATTTTCCTAAACTTTTTGCTTTCCAAACTTGCAATATCTATTTGTTTCTCTTACAAATATAAAAGGTCCAGTGTTAATTGGAATTCAAGTATTTCTTCACTTGTCTACTATTTGATCTAAAAAAGGGGACTTAATAGAAGAAGGATCCACATGCATTCAGTGGCAGAGGGACAACAATTATTACACCTATAATTGTTATCCTTTAAATTTTTAATTCCGATCCAAATATACTATTAAACTCATACTTGATTATTTTATATGGATAGAAGATTTAGAAAGATCTATGATAAAATGAATATAGTTGAAAATTTATTTTATAATAAAATAGAAAATAAATTTCTTTCTGATAGTTAGCATATATATATTGAAAAGACAAATAAAAAATATTTAATATCTATTCACTTATAATGATTTATAAAAGAAACATTTTAAATTTTAATAGATTAATAATGCAATAATGTACTTTGCAATATTTAATAATAATAATATGTAATGATATGTTGTTTGGAACAAATATGTGATACAAGTATTATATTAACTATACTAGTTTAATGGTGTACGTAAATGTATGCATTCGTATAATAAATATTATGATTATAAAATTTTTATAATCTATTTACTAATTATATTTTTACTTTAGTTGATCAATTAACTTATTATTATTATTTTTTAAAAAAAATAAAGATTTAGAAATAAATAATAGGTGGAGTTAAGAGAGTTATACAAAAAGTGTGAGTAGGAGTATTTTTATCTAACAAAATTTAGAGTCTCATGATGGAGTATTCACTTTATATATTACTCATTTCGTTTCAAAATATAAGACATTTTCGTTTTTTGAGATTTTACTTTGATCTCGAATATCTCTCAAAATCTATTAACAAAAATTATAAAAAAAAAAATATTATGAAACTACTTTTTAATACGAATCTAACGATAAAAATTTTATAATTTTTGTGAATATATACTATGAGAAATTTGTGGTCAAAGTTCGACCTCAAAAAATAAACTACTTTATATTTTGAAACAGAGGGAGTATTACATATCGATTTGTTCAAATTAACTTTGACCTTTGCATGCATTTACAATATTATTAGATTGTTTATACCTTTTTATCTCTCAATATTGTTTTCAATGACTTGTGATTTTGATTTTTATTTAATCTCTAACAAATGATATATGTTTTTAGTGCAATATGTTTTGATATGGAATTTTCACTTTTTATAATTCTTAAAAGAGTGTTGTTATTGTGAGAGTAATAATTATTAAGGTCAGAATAAATAAAATTTTAAAATTATAAGTTAATAATAATTAATTGAGTATAAAATTTTTTATTACTAATTTTTATGTGTAACATAAAATTCTTTATCATATATTCTGATGAAACTAAAAAAATAACTTTAAATTTATAGGTAAAGCACTCTTTTTAAAAGATATTTAGAAAATTTTGTGCTTGCATATGTTTAAGAGCTTAGCTTTTAAGATTCGATAAAATTAGAATACTATCAACTGAAAAAATATCCATTAATGTAACATACAAAGACTCGTACTGAAATAGTTATATAATATGATATTTTTTTGAAAAATTATAAAAATATACTAAAAAATAAAACTAATTATAAAAATACAATCATTGAAATTTTTTTATAAAAATATAACTCTTAAAAAATTTTTATCACAAAAAATATTTTAAAAGTTATGTCATTTTTTTCCCTTGCATTGATACTCATCTACATTGTAATTTCGTTATGGACTTGTTTTTAACAGAATGTTTAGTTTCAAAAATAATAATTGCATAAGTCATGTTACATATGCAATTAACAATTAAAAAAAATAATTACAAATAAAGTTAATTGTATAATACAATATTATATAATATTTTTAAATAACTAAATAATAGAATGGTTTATTAAAAATAATAAATTTTTAATTATAATTCAAATCAAAATTTTGCTAAATTTGATATAATTATAGTGATTTGATCTAAAATGATAAATTGAGAGAATTAATTGATATAATTAGAGTGATTTGATCCAAAATGATAAATTGAGAGAATTAATTGGACTAAAAGTTAATTTTGTATTCTGACATTTAAGAAAAATTTAGGATACAAATTGAATATTTATAGAAAAAGAAAATGATTAACATTATTCTAATAAACATGATTGAAGAAAGTTTTAACTTACTGGGATTTTTAGATGAAAGAGTAGCTGTTTGTGAAAAATCACAATCCATGGATTTTTACCAGAAGTTTGGTAGAGAAGATTCATGGCATAAGCAGCATGTGTGCTACTGTATTTGGCTCAGAACCAAGTCCAGGTTTCAAATCTTCATCATATAAAGCAAAGAGATATGTACCTACTGATTTGTCAGGCATCAATGGAGTGTGAAATCAAGTTACCATTATAAGCCTTTGCATTTTCAATGCTTGGCCCAACTTCATTATTGTCTCCTTTATAAGGCCATCCTGTCTCAGCCACAACAATTTCAAAATTCTTAAATCCGTTGAACTCAATGCAGAATGAATAGCATCAACCTGCAATTGACATCACCAAACCGAATCATACTGATTTTATGATTTATTATCATCACATTAAAAAAATATATAAAATTATATAAAGTTTGTTATTCATTGTAATGGGAGAATGGTATTTTCAAAAAATGTAAAATTGAAAATTTTCTGGCCAAAAAGACAAATGCTCAAACAGAGTATTAAGTAAAATTCAAACAGAAATTCACTTGACTATTTATTTGTTTTTACAGGTTCATTCAATCTAATTAGAAAAATTCTATCTAGATTTTATGAAACTACTACGCATCATTTGGCGTCATCTATAGAGAACATTGAGTTTACTCATCATCATCATTTGGCGCCATCTATGGCAGCCTGGCTTAAGGAGTTCGAAGGTATCTTTGGGAGGACCTCAGCAATATTGCTACTAATACTCAAAATCCTTGGCTTGTGTGCGAAGTTTTCAACGTGCTACTTAATCAGTGTGAGAAGTTTAGGGGCTCTCCCTGAAGGTAAGGGGTCTGTGCTCTTTTTAAAAATTAGGTTAATGGCTTTGCTATATTGGATTTAGGATTCTATGGAACTAATTTTACTTGGAGAAGAGGTGAGGTTAAAGAAAGGCTTGTTAGAACAATTGTAAACAAAGACTTTTTTTATACTTCTCCTAATGTCACAATCTCTCATCTTCCCTTTTTATTTTCTGATCACTGTCCCCTCCTTATCAAAATTATGGTTGATAACTCTAGACCCTGCTCCAGGCCCTTCCGTTTCAAGGTAGCGTGGGCTACTCATAAGGACTTCCCTGAATTTGTGAGGTCCGTTTGGTGTAATGATTCTAAACTTTTGGAGTGCTATGAATCCTTTATAAGGAAGGTGCAGGAATGGAATTCCTCTGCCTTTGGCAATATTTTCCATAGGAAATGTGTTCTTTTAGCCAATATCAGTGGCATCCAACTTCTTTTAGAGCAAAGGCATTCAGATTATCTTACTGACATGCAGTACAAGCTTAAAACTGAACTAGAAGAGGTGTTGAGCCATGAGGATATTTTTTGGTTCTAGACGTCTTGCTCGAAGTGGTTAGAATGGGGAGATAGGAACACATCTTATTTTCACAAGAAAACCATCCAAAGGAGAAGAAATAACCACATCCATTCTCTTAAACTTGATGATGGAAGCTGGTGTGATGATGCTACTATGTTAAAACAACATGCTTATAAATATTTTCCTGACCTTTATTCCCTTGCTACAGGTCCTCCCTCCATCTATCCTTATAGAGGACACTTTCCCACTCTTTTTACCGAGTGTATTCATAATCTAAATAAGGAAGTGACGATCAAGGAGGTTTGGACATTGTTTTCTATGAAGCCTTACAAAGCCTCGAGGAAGAATGGGATTCATGCAATCTTTTACTAAAGTCAATGGGACATTGTGAAAGATAAAATTTTCGATTTTATGCAGGAGGTGTTTCAGAATCATATCTTTCCAAAATCCTTAAACTGCACTCTCATCTCCCTCATTTTGAAAGTGTCTCCTCCAGAACAAATCACTCAATTTTGACCCATCAATTTGTGTTTTGTTCTCTACATGTTGGTCACTAAAATTATCACTCCTTGGTTGAGGGATATTATGCCTGCTATCATCGGTCCTCTACAAACTAGTTTTATCTCGGGCAGACACATTACCGAGAACATTATACTAGCTCAGGAGATTGTGCATACTTTAAGGCATAAGAAAGGGAAGAAAGGGTTCTCTACTATGAAGGTAGATTTAGTGAAAGCATACGACAATCTTTGCTGGGACTTTGTCGTAAATACCTTAAATGATATCGGTATACCCACTCAACTTTGTAATCTTATTGCTTCCTGCATCTCTTCTTCCTCCATGAGGTTATTATGGAATGGTGAAATGTTAGAGGAGTTTTCTCTAGCGAAGGGTGTCCGTCAAGGCTATCCTCTCTCTCCTTACTTATTTGTTTGCTATTTGGAGAGACTTGTTCATGCAATTTCCTTGTTGGTAGATGCTGACCAATGGAAACAGATCAAATTGATTAGACGGGGGCCGACCATCATGCATCTCTTCTTTACCGATTACCTTTTTATCTTTGGAGAAGCATTTCTTCCTCAAGTGCACTTGATTAAGTTAGTTCTAGATTATTTTTACAGTGCCTCAGACCAGAAAGTTAACTTTAGTAAATCCAAGATTTTCTTTTCTAAGAATGTCTCTTTTACTGAAGCTAGAGTTCTTGCTCAAGCAATGGGGGTTGGCATCACAGAGGATTTGGGAAAATACTTGGGTATGCCTATTATACATTCCAGAGTGACTACCAAAACCTTCCAATGCATCATTGATAAAATCGACAAATGGCTTTCAGGCTGGAACGCTTCCTCGCTGTCCCTTGTTGGTTGGGTCAACCTCGTTAACTGGGTAATTTCTGCCATTCCTATATATGCAATGCAGACCACTCTTTTGCCTACTGCTGTTTGTGACAGGATTGAACATTTAAGTATAAACCTTCTATGGGGATCTTCTCATGGCAATAGGAAGATACAATTGGTTTCGTGGGATCGGGTTTGTCAACCTAAAGCTAATGGGGTTTGGGCGTTAAAGACCTTCGGACTATGAATAAAGCTTTGCTCAGCAAGTTGGGTAGGGAATTGCTCAATTCTTCTTCTAAATTTTAGGTTCAAGTGTTTAAAGACAAGTATAAGCTAGCGCTGAATATTGACAGTACCCCCCTTCCGAAGAAGAACAATTCACGTTTTTGGAATGCCATGCGAAAGATTTAGCCAGCCCTTACAGATAAAATTAGTTGGTGCTTGGGTAATGGCATGACAACTTGGTTTTGGGACGATTGTTGGGTAGATGGTGAGCCTTCCCTTCTCTCTCAAGCCACTCAGCAAATTCCGTCTTCGTTGCTAAATAAATCTGTTGATGATTTTGTTGTGCAAGGTAATTGGAATTGGCAGGTAATCAACCCTTTTATCTCTCACCATGTTTCTCTCTTGCTGGCTGCCATTCCGCCCCTTCTGAACCTTAAAGAGGAGGATCCTATTTGTTGGGGAGTGTCGTCCTCAGGCACGTTTTCTGTGAGTAGTGCATACACTGCCTTCCTTAATGATACTAGGGAGGAAAATCATGCTTCTTGGAAGTACATCTGGGAGTGGCCAGGTCTGGAGCGAATTCATCTCTTCCTATGGTTATTGTTCAGACAACTTATCCTGTCAAATTCAGAAAGGTGCTGAAGGCATATCACAACAGATTCTAGTTGTCAATTCTGTGGCGTGGATGTAGAAGATGCGGATCATATTGTTCGGCATTGTATTATGGCGAAAACTGTGTGGAATGCGTTTCTGCCGAATGTGTTCAGGTATGGTTTTTTTCACTTACCATTTCAAGACTGGGTTATTTTTCATCTTAATTCTCCGGTATCTGGTATGGAGGGGGTCGAATGGAAAATCTGGTTTGGGGTTATTGTGTGGTGTCTTTGGAACCGGCGCAACCGTCTTCTCTTTGCCGCGTCCTCAGATTTTCGCACCATTCAGGAAAAAATTCGGGTTAGAGTTCTTGAGGTTCATAGAACTACTTGTATTGATAAAGATAATATTCGTCATATCAGCAAAGTGCCTGTTCCTGTTCACTGGTCGTGCCCTCCTATGGACTTTTTCAAACTGAACAAAGATGGCTTTGTGATTCACGGCAGTAACACTGCTTCTACTGGAGGTGTGATTCGCAATCACCTTGGAGGTTCGGTTAAAGGTTTCTCCAGTAATTTAAAGCTGAGCTTTGGGGCTATTGGCATGGTCTCTCAATAGCCTGGGAGTATGTAATTCGTAAACTGATTGTTGAGGTAGACAATGTTTTTGCAGTTCAGGCTGTTTCAGGTCACTCCTTATCTATGAAGAATGATAAGCCCCTCATTCTGAGCATCAAGAACTTGCAGGAATGCGAGTAGGACGTTTTGGTCACTCATTTTTATCGCGAGTCAAATTTTTCTGCGGATAGGCTGGCTGCTCTTGGTCATTCACTATCTATGGGATTACACAGCTTTGATTCAGTTCCTCCTGAGATTTCTCTTTGGTTCCAGTATGACATAATTGCTTGATCTTGTAATAGATTAGTTTAGCTGTTGTCGGTTCTCATTGTTATAAAAAAAAAAAATAAATAAAGTGGAGATTTTTTTAGGGAAAAGGCAATGACCAGTTTGCTGCAGTGAATATTTCCTTCTCTACTAAGAAATGGCAGTCTAGTATTTTTAGGACTTCACTACCATGTGATTGAGAATTTTACAAAGTAAAAAGAATTTTTAAATAAAATATAAAAAGAAAAACTTTAAGAAAAGTAAAGCATATTCAGTGGGTGTAAAAGATTAAAGAAGAGCTTCTCATATAATTGTAGCAGCATGTTAATACTTAAGAGAGGGAAACAACACAGGAACTTGGGTGTAAGTGGCTCAGAAGCAATCTTTCAATGTTTGGAAAAAAGTAAAAAGCTCTTTCTTTTTTTCAGGAAAAAAAAAAGAACAAGCTTTTAAAACTATTTATCAATTTATGCTTTTCTATTACTTGTTTCATTATTCTCATTGATCAAATTCAATAGAGCTAACTCATCTTTGCCTTTTCCTGTCTTTTAGGGAATTGGAAAATAATAATCCAATAATTCGTGAAAAATGCTAGTATATATAAAAATTCAGCTTTTAGACTAGGTTTCCAAGTTTCTGGATAATTTCACAAATGAATATGATGTTACAGGTGTCTCCACAGAGTTCAAATGAAACTTTTTTTGTTAGATTGAGTTAACCTGCAAAAAAGTGAAACAGTCAGGTGTGGCCGAACGGATGTTCGACATAAACCCTCCAACAGTCAATTCAATTTGATAGAGGCGTTGAGATAGAACTCTCAGAAATTGATTGAGTGTAGCTTTAATATGTTTTACTTATCTTACCTGTGTGAGGTGTTTTAAGGGGTATTTATAAGGTTGAATCCATGTAGTTGGGACACGTATCTACTCTGGGTAGACTGCAAAGTCTCCTTTATGGAACTGTGATATGATCGGAGAGTTGATGAGTGGTGTAGACAACTATCTCTGTCAGACGTCTGGACCCTGAAAGCTAACAGGCCAAGTCTCTAAGGGTTCAGGGGCTTCAGGGAGTGATTAGTACACTCGAAAGACTCGGATCAATCGCGAACCCCTAGTTGGTCTTGAGCCATACTAATACAGGGCCGTATCAGTAGTCCCCCAAAAGTGTCAGTACTCGAAGGCTTACGCAGCTCAAAGAGTTCTTGAGAAGGATCTACCGAAACTGGAGTAGAATGCCCCTTATTTGAGAGGGCTATTTTAAATTTCAAAATTCAAGTAAAGGTATGCCAAGAGTCTCGTGTCATTTCTGAGTTAACCAGATGTGACTCTTCGCTACTCCAACCGCGACTCTTCTCCTGATCTGGATGGGACCATTTCGTTCTCCTAGGTAACGATGTCTTTATTGCTACCAACTATTTCTTACCACGTGGTGAAGAGGTTTGGTGTATTTATGTTTAGCAATAAAGGGTTGAGCGGTTACCGATTGCCTAGTGTTGTCAGGTGTCATTTCATTTTGAAATTTAATGCCTTTTGAGGATCTATAAATGTCTGCTTCTCTCTTCACTTTCAACTTTTTGGATTTCTATTCTTTCTTCCCCTACGTTTTCTTTGTTCTTCTGCATTTTCTTGCTTTCTTCAACTTTCTTCTCTTCTCCTTCCTATTCTTCTGCTTTGAACCATTTCCATGGCTCCTCCACGAAAATAAAAGAAGCATTTCCTTGAAGTTGAAAAGGTGCAAAAGCAGAGTAAAGCCCAAGATACTGCTTCTTATATAAATGGCACGGTGAGGCCTTATATGAAGCATATTACTCCCATGAGATTCAGCTTTGGTGCGTTCATAGAGAACGTGAACTCCTTGTCTGAGTATATCTGTGTTACTCGCCCTTCTCTAGAGGCTAGGATTTTCTCGACCAACACATCGGTGGAGATGGCTAAGGGGGAGTGGGACTATATTTGGTATCACGACCATCTGATCAGGGGATTGCTTTTCCCTCTCTCTCCTTTCTTTTATAGATGTTTTGACTAATTCCAAATAAACCCAATGATGTTGATGCCTAACACAATTGAAGACCTACACTATTTTGAAATGGTCTGTTATGTGCTAGGAATTGTTGATCCCAGTGCTAAAATGTTTCATGCCTTCTTCAATTTGTCTGTCTTCAGTGAGCTTTACATCTGGTGTTTCCAGAAGAAACCCTTACGAACACTTTTTAAGACCAAGGAGAATCAAATAGATGACTGAAAGAATAAGTTCTTTTCAGTAAAGGTGTTGAAGCCCATCAAGAAGGGTCAGGTGGACTTTGGGTTTCCAAACGTGTATAGGGAAAGGCCCAAAGTTGAGAAATTTGAGAAGAACTTGAGCCTTTCCGATGCCCAAGGCATTTGAATTCTTGCTTCCTGTCATTGTTCTTTCGACCAGAGCCTTATTATGAGTTCTTCCTTTCTTCACCATGTTGATGGGGCCTTCATCCTGCCTCACAACATGCGAAGGTCTTTAGGTAAGTCTTCATGATTAGTTATTTTTCTACTTTCTCTTCTTCTTTGTTAACTTTGTGTTAGTTGTAGAACCTTTGGTGGATAAGAAGGCTAAGGTTGTTCTGAAAGCGGTCGCCAATGTGATGGTTGAATCTTTTCTTAAAGTGAATCTCCCTATTCACCATGTCAACAATAAGGTATTTCTATCCATCCATTGCTTTCAGACTGGGCTTTTAAGGATGCGAACCCAAGAGGAATATCAGGTTGCTATAGCCTCAAGGAACTGGAACATGGAGGAATTTTTTTACTGATACTTGAAGAACTTCAAGGTAGGGAGAAAGACTTGGATTCTTCATCTAAGCATGATCCCACTACCCTTGCCCTTATAGATATTGAAGATAAAGGTGAAGAAGTAGTTGGGCATGCTGGGGGCGATGCTAAAGATATACCCATGGAGGATCTTCCTGAGGAGGAGGAGGTCCCTGATGTGCCTCTAGTTCAAAAGAGGGAACAGAGTAGTACTGTTGACTGAAACGGCTCCTGCTCCTACTACAAATCCGGTGTAAGTGGCTAAGGAAAGGAGGTTCAAGAGGCTTTGTAGGGGCCTATAGAGATGGGAAGCACTGGAGTTTAGGTGGAGGAGGCTCCTTTCTAGTTGAGAAGATCAAGGAAGCAACACTT
>CAOJBK011668911.1:0-10179 GCA_948294925.1 Codiaeum variegatum
AGTTGACCATTTGACTAGTAAACTAATCAAATAGATTAGGACTTTATTTAGTAGGAATCACCCTTAAACCTTGATTAACCACATATAATGTTGATTAAGTTAACATCTCATGTTAAGCTTAATTATTTTATTTATTGTCCAAAATAATTCCAATTTGTCATGCCCATTTGTATCTCATACAAACTATGACATAATTGAAAGTAATCCCTTTATGAATTAAACATCATGACATGCTATCATTTTTGTAAATTTAATTACATATTTAATTCAATCATCATTAATTATTAATTAATCTCTTTAATTAATTATTAATATGATAAATACAAGCTAATGGAAATTGTTATATGGTATGTGACTTACTAGGTTCATGTTCTAATTAGCAATGGAATGAAGAAAACTCTTTTCTTTCCACCAAGTGTGTAATCCTCATTACACTCTTAGTCTCATAAGTTGTGAGTGATGACTAGCATAACATATCACGACTACCCAATTAGAAATGAATGTTGGTGATCATATCCTTGACATTGCATGGACCTCTCGGTCATAACTAACATGCACTCGAATCCCTTCATTATGAATTTTTGATCTTAGCCAGGGTCGTGGAATAGTCAAACCCTATGTGCCATATCATATGACCTCTATTCGGTGTTAGTTCTTGATAAACCCAGTTCTTACTATAAACTCTTTCTAGTGAACCTTATCCACCCTAGCCGGGGATTTGCATATTAAGAACAACCAAAAGTCGTAGGATTCCTTCCTTGGTTACCCAAGTTAATGAATCCTTTCTTGGTTGAAAACTTACCCCAACATATCACTGATTATGGCCACCACAAGCCAAATGCCAATACATGACTCGCTTCAGTATATAAGCAGTAACAAACCATAGCCACTAATATGCTAGATAACATGTCACCTCAAGTCTAAGGATTATATGCACAACATGATCTAGATGTACAATATTGACTAGTTGGTAATGATTCATGTATCAATCATCTAACGCCACTATTCAACATACTCATCCAATGAGTATACTCACACATTGTCATGATATCACATGTCTATGGCATGAAACTCACTACCTCCATACCAATAATTATCTCATACCTATCAAGGATGACAACAGAGGTGATGGTCTTCCGAATTTATGGCATCCTTACCAATAATCCTATGACCATGAAGAACCTTTAAAGTATCTGATAAAGGGAAATTTGTCACTCATATTCTCAAACTTTT
The DNA here is from genome assembly GCA_948294925.1 of Codiaeum variegatum. Classification (NCBI taxonomy): domain Eukaryota; kingdom Viridiplantae; phylum Streptophyta; class Magnoliopsida; order Malpighiales; family Euphorbiaceae; genus Codiaeum; species Codiaeum variegatum. Next base: position 1,234 of record CAOJBK011668911.1, read on the forward strand.
TGAGAATAGATTCCTTTTTAGAATACTTATAGGACATATATACATTCGATACAAGGAATAATTTCAGTTAAAGAACATATATACCAAAGACAGTTAGGTATTCATTTTCATTCACATGAAGAGTATAAGCTCTAGGGTATACCCTGCTAATAGGCATCTCCTTTGTTCAATTCATAGAAGCTGCTGGCAATGAAAAGGAAATGATCACCCTAGACTTTAATCCTTACTGCAATCTGATGGTGGGAAACATCCTCAAACACATGGCCTATTTCTGTGTCATGGGCCTTGGTAAGAACCAACAAGGTATCAAGTCCTTTGATGGGTATCCAATGTTTATTCCACCATTCAGCTTGGGCTACAATCCTACCGATGACAAAATTGAATAAGAAAAAGCCCAGACAATGGCTATCCTTGATTGCAAGAAAAAGGGGTGAACCTGACTATCCCCTAAGGCCATATTTCTAAACTCTCAATGGCTAATTTATCAAAGAGGGGGAGATAGTTCCTTACTGTGCCTTCTCCAAACCATGGATCTGCTCTCTAATTGGTATAAGGATGCCTGGATTTGAGTTATTTTCTGACGTAAAACTGACAGCTGATGATTGCCAGCCTATATATTTCTTGAACAATGACTATGAGGAGAACATGGAAGCAACCCTCTTTGGCGATATAGCTATTCTCACTGAAAAGGAGGAGAAATCTGACCTCTCCACTATAATCACACCTCCCATGGGAGAGCTAAAAAATTGGTGCTATTATAAGAGCCCACCTGTAGCCGTTGAGTCCGAATTTGAAAGTGACATTGAATTTAAGTCAAGTATTGAGTCCTCCTCTTCCTCTTCTGAGTCTGATACTAATGTAATAGGTCCATCAATTTTTAACTCTGAATATGATGTAATCATGGACCTTTCTCTCATTTCTATTAATAAAACTTCAAAATTTTCTTGTTACGAGCATGTCCCTCTATTTTCTTTTAATATTCCAACTGACGAATCTGACCTCAGTAAAAAAGAAAATGAAATAATTAACAAAATAAAAGATGCAGTTAAAGAGCCCTTAAACACTAACACTCATGACATGCTTAAAAACACATGCATTGCATTTGTATGCTCAAACAAATATGACGCTGAATATGTAATAAGAAGATTTGAAAACTAATTTGCTTAGAAGCCTAGCAACATGACTGGACTCAATCCAAGAATAGTTATTCACAAAATACTGACATACCCAGATTTTAAGTCTGTCAAACAAAAGCTCGAGCGTATGAAACCTGCATGGTCCATTTCGATTAAGGAAGAAGTGGCAAAATAGCTTTCGCACAACTTCATCAAGACCATCCACTAGCCATCTTGGTTGGCAAACATCATCCTAGTATCGAAGAAAGATGGCAAAGTTAGAATATGTGTGGACTACCGAGACCTAAACAAGGCATGTTCTAAAGATGACTTCCCATTATCCCATATAGACCTCCTAGTTGATGCACTAGCCAACTCAGAGATGGTTTCCTTGACTGATTTGGTCGCAGGGTACAATCGAATCCTAGTCAATCCTCCAGATAATGAGAAGACTTCCTTCATTACTGAATGGGTACCTACTGCTACAAAGTAATACCCTTCATATTAAAGAATGCCAGAGCCACCTATCAAAGAATGGCCACCATAATTTTCCATGACTTAATGCATAAAGAAGTGGAAGTATACATCGACAATACAGTTGTCAAAGGTTCTACCCTTAAATCACACTTAGAAGTGCTGAAGAAGTTCTTCCTTAGACTTTAACCGTATAATTTGAACAAATGTATAATCGGAGCTCATTTGGAGTGTTCCTTGGGTACATGGTAAGTAAGAAAGGAATCAAAGTGGATCCAGTAAAATATAAAGCCATTATAGAAATGCCACGTCCTAAAACTGAAAAGGAGACAAAGGGACTTCTTGGGCCATCTACAATACATCAGTCGGTTCATTCATCAACTGGCCAACACATGTGGTCCAATATTCAATCTTTTAAAAAATAACTCTTCCAAGTAGTGGAACAAGGAGTGCCAAAAAGCCTTAGAAAAGATAAAGAAGTTCCTACTGAATCCACCTATTCTACAACCTTCTAGGCCTGGTCAACCTTTATTGATATACCGAGCTATCACTAAAGAAGCCATGGGAGCACTGCTGGCTTAGAAAACCCCAAATTCGCATAAAGAAAACACAATATACTACTTGAGTAAAAGGATGCTGGCCCATGAACTTAAGTATAAGTACATAAAAAAACACTATCTAACCTTAGTATGGGTCTGCCACAAACTTAGGCATTATCTAAGGGCATACATCACATATGTCCTCACTGGCCAAAGTCCTCTCAAGTATCTAATAAAGAAGCCTATCCTAGATAGCAAAATGGCTAGATTGATGGCAGTCTTGGTGGCTTATGACCTCAAATACATTCAAAGGAAGTGTATTAAAGGTAGTGTCATTGCCGATCAATTGGTTTCTGTCCTAACTGATGATTACTGGGAAGAACCTAAGTTTCCTGATGAATATATTCTACTCCTTAAAACTGAAACATGGCAATTATACTTTGATGGAGCTATAAACCACAAGGGGTATGGTGCCTGCTTTGTGTTCCTTATGCCTACTAGTGAAAGTTTACCTCTAGTAATCAAACTTTATTTAGAGGTAACTAACAATGAAGCTAGGTATGAAGCATGTGTATCTAGATTAGAAGCATCCCTCTAGATTGGCATCAAAAATGTGGAAGTCAATGGTGACTCCAACCTCATTGTCTCACAAGCTCTAGGAAAATGGAAAATTAGGGAGGAGTATTTGTTCCTTACCATAAACGCCTCGACGACCTAGCCAACAGCTTTGACATCTTGTCCTTCCACTACCTACCAAGAACCCAGAACATGTTTGTCGATGCATTGGTAACCCTTGCATCTATGATTGAAATAGGTGATGGGTTTATTATCCGTCCTATTTCTAGAAGCATCAAACACCAATCGAGATTCCAAGATCATTGCATGGACATCCAATTTGAAGAAAAACTAGGGAATTGGGACATTTTCATCTACCTCTCCAAAGGTGAATATCTTGAAGGTACCTCCAAATTTGAAAGGAGAACTCTTAAGTACATGGCCAATGGATACATCCCTAAAGGTGACATTATTTACAAAAAGACATGGCATGGCATACATCTTAGATGCGACACGGACAAAGAGTCCAACAAGATCATGGAAGAAATCCATAGAGGAGCAAATGGCACCCATATGAATGGATGGGCATTGTCCTATAAAATCATGAACCAAGGCTACTATTGGCTTACTATGAATGGGTATTATACACGGTTTGCCCAAAGGTGCCCAAAATGTTAAGAGTATGTAAAGCTTCAGAAGCTTCCATCATCACCCCTCAATCCAATTTCAACACCTTAGCCTTTTGCCATCTAAGGCATTGACGTAATTGGTAAATTCTCACCTAAGTTATCAATTAGTCATGATTACATCTTAGTAGCCATAGGCTACTTCCCTATCAAACCTTAGACTCAAAGAAGGTGGCTTAGTTCATTAAGACTAACATCATCGCAAGGTATGGTGTTTCTCACGAGATCATCTTTGATAATAGCTCACACTTTCAGAAAGAGGTCATTACTGTCCTCCAAAAGGAAAAGATCTTACATCATAAGTCTTCCCCATATAGACCTCAGACAAATGGCACAGTCGAAGTTGCCAACAAAGCATTGAAAAATATACTCCAAAAGATGATCAGTCACCATAAAGGTTATCACTTGCATCTGCCAAATGACCTCCTTGGGTACAAAACTACATACAAGTCAGCTACCAAAGCCATGTCGTATTCCTTAATCTATGGCATGGAACCAGTCCTTCCTATAGAAATGGAAATTCAAACAACCAAAGTTCTTTAAGAAGCTCAGATCTCTGAACTTAGTTGGCATCAGGCTTACTATGACCAGCTCAATGCGATTGATGAAAATAGGATGGAATCCTTCCACCAAACACAAAATTACCATATTCGACTAGCAAAACACTTGAACAAATGGGTTCGAAGTCACAACCTTCAAGAAGGTGACTTACTTCTCAAAGAAATCAAACAAGTTATGGAAGACCATTAAGGGAAATTCATATCTCCTTGGAGTGGACCATACATCATAAAGAAGATCATGTCAGGCAGAGGTGTCATCCTGATGGACGTTGATGTAAATGAGTTCAGTCATCCAACCAATCTTAATCAGCTCAAGAAATACTACGTCTAGTGTTCTTGTTATATCCGTATGCATTCAGGCATCCTTATTTTTCTATAACAAGAACTCCGGGGACCTGATTCTTCGAAACAATAAACGATGTATTCTGAATTCAAAATTTCAAAACTCAATATAAGGAGATATATAGGCAACCCTCATCAGGTATGATCCAAATCATTTAATAAAATCAAATGTTTCATTCAATCAAATTTGGGTTCTTTAACAGTGCATGCAAAAGTTAAAAAGAACAAATAAATAAAATCAGAAAAAAGAATGAAACCCACTAAGATGAAAACTCGATAGGGCAACTTATGCAAAATTAAAGGTACAACCTACTAGGATAAAAACCAAAAAGGCAGTCTAGGCAATAATAAAGGCATCTCGCTAAGTTGAAAAACCAAAAAGGGTGACTTAGGCAAAGATAAAAGCGTAAATAAAAAAAAATTGAGGTCTTATTCATCTTTTGGAACATCCAAAACAAGATATTTGAGATAGAAAACTGAAAAGAAAATAGACAAAATAGAAAGTCTCAATCTCCAAAAAACCTTAGTTTAGACTCAGACTACTCAACCTTCAATCTCGGTCAAAAGAGCATACCGCTTCGACTTTTCCTTTAAACAACATGCTTCAATCCACCATTCAATATACTCTAACAATTTTCCATAATCATCACCTAGGATAACTATGGCCCTTGAAGAATCTCTAATCCATCGAGAGAGAATAGCTCTAGCTACTCGATCATTCACCATGGTTGCCTCAAACAAAGGGACATCTGGGGGCACACTGATAATGGCCAAATATACCTAATTTTTACTTCATTTCTTGGCCATTATCTCTATCCAATTGCATTTGTTTATTTTAGTGTGTTTTTAGCTCATCTAGGTATAAACATCAATCCAAAGCTAAGTAATGCAAAACTTTGGATTTGGTGCACGAATAGGCAAAAAGGAGCAAATCGTGACAAGCTTGAACGTACTTTGGTATTTTGATCATAACACAAGCTACAATGGTCTGATTAAGGTGATTTAAGAACCATTAGAAAGCTAAGAAAAAGTTATTCAACTTCTAAGAAGATCATAAAGTTTAATTCCTCATGGATATTAGTCACATCCGTGATCAATGGTCGTGACTGACCTATGAGTTACTGTTTTAAGGTTAAATTAAGGCATTTCTCATGGGTATGGCTCACGGTCGTGACCAATGGCCATGAGCACGCAGATGATGTCCTATAAAAGTAGAAAATAGTAGACAAATGGGTTTTTCTTGGAATTTTAGGTCTAGGACTCACCTAAAAACCCTAGAGCTGCTAAGAACCAAGGAATTATAGATCAACGGAGAAAATTTAAGGTAGAGTAACACATTTTGGTGCAATATTGAGCAAGATTACCAAGGTATTAGAGGATTGAACTAAGTTCCTTCAAGGATTTCTTTCCTTCTTCTTTTAATTTATTGTTCTTTCTCTGTTATTATGAGTTAAACATCACTTATCTATCTAGATTAGACAAGTTTCAATATACTTTGTATGGATTAATCAATGGTTTGTTTAATAGAATTCAATTTTTGTTACAATTTGTGTCTTTGAATGAAATTTTCTACACTTTACATAGAGATGCATGCTTGCTTATAATGGTAGTTGTTCTTTCTTTGCTAGAGATAGAAAGATTGAGCTTAGAACACTCATAGGCACATGGGTCTATTGTGATTGCTAAAGATAGATTCACAAACTCCTAGGCTTTTCTTTATTTCCTTAAAATGGTTAGTGCTTTGCCTAATTGAATTGGTTTATAAAGAGATTCTCTACTCATTACTTAGGAATTAGGGATTTAATCACTTGAAAAATGTTTAAATCTAGTTTTGAAGGAATACCCATTTGATGCTTAAATGAAATTTCATTGAGTTGTTTATTGTTCTTCCAATTGTGATTAAAACGATTCGAAGTTATGTAGGCGCTCTTTCTCAAGGTTGTTTCTTCTTGACCTTGAATTTTCTTGAATTTATCGCATTAGGAATTAGTTAGTAATTGGGACTTTAATTTTTAGTTTTTAATCAATTTAAAACAAATATTAATTGTGAACTAGACAATAGTTTAAGTTTGAGCTAGAACTTGTGTTAGTGTCTTTATGGATCAACCTCATTACTACTTTGTTACCTAAATAATAGGTGAACTTGCCTAAAGCCAGGGTAGAATTAGCCATTGAACTTTATAAATGTAAAACCCCTGGTGTTGCAAAATTAACATCACACACCCTAATCATGTCCCATCTGGCGAAGTGCTCTGGTAGTCTGATACTAAGATACATACTTAAAACCAAGCAGATACATATGTTTATATCCCTGACTCCTCAATATAAACTGTTTAATGGTAGAATACCACTCAGGCTTCCATAGCAAATTTGAAGAACTCAGCTCCATTAGCCAACCAATCCACTCCTTCTCAAAACTAAAATGGATAGCAATCTTCCTAGAATGGTACCACGAGGTAGAATAGTCCAGTCTATCAGGTCCAGGAATGATCTTGAGATGATCTCTTAGCTATATCTAAGGAAATAATACATTAGTCAAAAAGGCCTCAGCATATGCTAAAACAAACAAGCAGAAAGGGTCAAAATTACCAGAAGTAAAATTGGAGTAATCATCCAAGGTTCTTTTGAACTCTGATAACGGTCGAGGCTCAGTAGTGTTTCAGCCAAAATCATGTTCATAATTGACTTACCTTCATCCATCTACAGTATCAGCTTGGCTACTCTCGCATCTCCCCATCCTATTGGGCCCATGAAAATATAACCCGCTATCAATCCAAAAGCTTAGGCCTTTAGTCTCCAGGTCATCCAAGTATGGTCATAATTTGATTCCTCCTAGAACATATTGTCCAATGTAGGCAAGTCCATAAAATTATCCTTCACTTTACCTGAGGCCTCTTCAATACTCAAACCCAATAATCTCTTGAATGAGTTAAAATAGCCTACCCATTCAACCGGAACAACCAGGTCAGCCTTGGGGTACATCCCTAGAAAAAAAGGGAAAACTCCTCAAAAGTTGGACACATCTTATCCATACTAGCCTTGAAGCATAATACATTATCAACGGGATCTTAAAAATGAATATAGGCATTGAGAAAATCCCTATCTATCCTGACGCACCTTAAAGTTGGCAAAGTTGCCATGCCATATTTCTCGAGGTTGATTCGGCTCACTTTGTCCAGTTTTTGGCACTATTCATGCATCACATGACTAAAAAAGGGTTCCATGTTACGATTAAAAAGAAAAGAAACTGGCTTTTTCGGTAAAATAATTACAATCCCCAATGGTTTTCTGACTCAAAAATAAAATTCTATACTTCTATTTATAGTGGCATGTGAATCGAGGCAAAAAACTGAGTTCGAAAGGCTGAAGCACGTGTTCAAGAATAAAGCGCACGTGTTTTAAACTTCACGCATGTGTTATGGGCCTGGTGCATGCGTGGGCTGCCACGTGGCATGTGCTGATTCGGCCCTTTAAAAAAGTTTGTTTCGACCTGAGCCGATTCTGTTTTTGCCCGATTTTCATTTCAAAAATTTTCCAAAATAACTTTTCCAAGGAAAAAATTATTTCTGACAGTTATAAAAATCACAAAACTAAAAAGAAAACTAATGTCTTAAATTTTTCTCAGAAAATTTTATCGAAATGTATAAAATAAAATTTTGAAATTGCATTTACAAAGCCCATAACTGGGGCCCGAATACAGTCAAATACATATATGTGCATCATGGATGATCCTCATACTCAACCTCCTCTACTAAGTCCTCCTCATCAGGATCATCCTTTGGTCTACGTCGACGGACAACCCTCTTCTCCAGCCGAGTCCTAAGAGCGCAGACCTCTAAAAGGGTAGTGCTCAACTAAAACATGGCCCTATGATGGTTGTCTACACCCTAACCGTAGAATAATTCAAGAACCTACAAATAATATACAAGAAATTAGAAATTATCGAAAAGAAAGGGATAAGCCAACATAAGGGCTGAAAAGCATACCATGTTCGAAAGCTGAGTAAAGTCCAACCTCTGTGTCCCTAACAAGTAGTTATAGATGAAATAATAAACCTGACTAGAGCCGGTTCCATCCATATAAGGGATGTAATCAGCAATAAGAGGTAGCATGTGCCAAGGCTGACTGGTACAGGCTGGTATGCGAGAAGAGGAAGCTCCCATACATGAAGAGCTGGAACTTTGAGGAGGAACAACATGACGACTGGTAGTAGCTGGATGACTGCCTCCACCACGTGACCTCTGTATCGAAGGCTTAACACCTCCCCTCCTATCATAACCATGATCAGCATAAAATGGGTGCATCCTAACCATCAGACGAGATGCCATGAAATTCGGGTAAGAAGCATCTATCAGCAAGCTACGCATTGTCTTTCTAGGGTTTCGATTTTTAGTGGTTCGATTGAAATCTTTGGTGTAAATTTACCCCAATGAAATTTACACCAAAGCTAGTTAGGTTTTCGTTTACATTCACATGCTGAGTGTAATTTTTAGGGCATACACTGCTAACACATGATCCCAAGGTCGACCAAATGGTGATTCCTATTAGATTATATGTATCATATTAATAATTTAATTAAAGAGTTTAATTAATTATTAATGATGATAGAATTGAACATGTAATTAAATTTACAAGGATCCTAGCATATCTTGATGTTTAATTCACAAAAGGAAAA
>CAOJBK011669409.1:0-10826 GCA_948294925.1 Codiaeum variegatum
AAAAATGAACAAGCTTAAAATCATGCAATCTTATAAATATATCCCCCCCCCCCCCTACACACACACACACACATACACACACACACACTCACACTTAAACCACACATTATCCTCAATGTGTGTAAAAACAATAAAGAGAAAAGAAGGGAGATGAAAGAGTAATGCCCTAGGAATGGAAGTGTGCAGCCTTCCTTATTATTACAATCCAAGCTAGTGATAGATGAGAAGTGCTACACAACAAGGTCAAACTTGGTTTTACATTGAAACCACCAATTAACAACAAGCTAAAACCAGTAGCACAGAAAATAAAACAAATAAAATAAAAACTAAAACATGAAAAGTGAGGTAAAATTTCATCAGTGGGTTTCCTCCCACTAAGCGCTTCTTTAACGTCGTCTTAGCTGGATGTTAGGTGAGGTTTTCACCCTACCCTTTGTGTCTCATCAGAAACTTCATGACACTAACATTTTCTAAGACCAAAACATGTCATCTTAATTGTGCCATGGAGTTTTGTGTTCAAATACTTTAAACATGACTCCATTAAGCATTTAGGAAGCCATACCTTAGCTCCTTGCTTGAGCTTTTCCTCATGCTTCCTTTTTACCTTCATGGGTATTTCCTTTTTCACCCCAACTTTGGGCTTCACAACTTCTAGCTTTAAAAGTTCCTTCATCTCCACCTCCTTGCCCTTTGGCATTGCTTTTCCCTATTTTGGCACATATTAAACAACAACGTTATCATTCAAATTTAAGTCCCCTTGTGAAATTTTAGTTTTAACTACTGATGCACAAAAATTAACTTGCTCATGGGGTTGTGAGTGTGCTACGATGCCTAAAAGTTTGAAGACAATGTTTTCATCGCTCACTCTTAGTGTTATCTTAGCCTCATGCACATCAATGATGGCACAGGTGGCGGCCAATAACGGCTTACCCAGTATGAGTGAGTTGTCGACATTGTCCTCTATCTCGACAATAAAAAAAAAATCTATGGGAAAAATGAAGTGATCGATCTGACCAACACATCCTCTATGATACCCTTAAGGTATATGGCAGACTTATCCACTAATTGGATGCTTAGGTGTGTTGGTTTAGGCTCACCCAATCCCAAAGTCTTAAAGACTTAGTAGGGCATCACACTTATACTTGCCCCAAGATCGGCTAAAGCTGTATCAATATGCAAATTACCAAGAGTACAAGGGATAGTGAAACTCCCTGGATCTTTCAACTTCTTTGGTAGCTTACGAAGATTGGTGGAGCTTTTCTCTAATAGTTGTACAATGGATACCTCGTCAAGCTTTCTCTTCTTTACAAGCAACTCCTTTAAGAACCTTGCATACTTTGGAATTACAAAAGAGCTTCCAACAAAGGAATATTAATATGTAATTGCTTAAAAAGGGACAAAAATTTACCATGTTCTAGATCCAATGAATTTTTCCTAAACCTCGATGGATAGGGCTCCCAAGGCTTGTACTCCGGAACTGGGGATTTAGGTGTATTCGCCTTCTTCTCTTCAGCTTTCTCTTTTTGTCTCATCTCTCTTTCACATTCATTATCATTTTCCTCATTTCCTTTCTCAACTTCACTCTCCACTTGGATCATCACACTTAGATTTTCAAGCTCTTTCAAATTCTTCCCACTTCTAAGTCTAACAACTTTAAGTTCTGCCCTAGGGTTTGCCTCGGTGTTGCTAAGCAATGTACCTGGTTGACTCTCACTCATCATTTTAACAATTTGACCCACTTGGGTCTCAAGATTTTGAAGTAAGGCTTGGGTGTTCCTATAAACAACTGCTTTCTCTTGAAACTTCACAATGGTTGTTTACATAAACCTTTCCACCCTCTCCTCAAAGTCACTTTTCTTGGGTGAAGGGGCTTGTTGTTGCATAGGGTTCCTAGGTTGAAATTTAGATGGAGGAACCCTCTACTCATTATTGTTCCTCCAAGAAAAATTAAGATGATCTCTCCACCCTAGACTGTAAGTGTTTGAATAGGAGTTATTTCCTCCCCTTTGCTTTCCTCCCATACAGCTCACTTGTTCTTGCGACATACATGCTCCACTTGCATTTACCATGTTGCACTCTTGAAAAAGGTGGTCACCACCACAACTCTCATACACCATAGCTTGTGCCCTAGAGGTACCTACCATGAATGCATCAAATTTCTTTATTAAGGCTTCCACTTGCGCCGATAGAGAAGTCATAGTGTCAACTTGATGAATGCCTGATACCCTTAATCTTGGAATATCCCTTGGAGAGGGAAGCCATTGATACTAAGACAAAGATATCTCTTCTACCAAGTCTCTTAGCTCTGTCATTGTTTTATCCATGAGAGACCCACCAATTGAAATCAAATTTTGCTTATTGCTATATGTCAACCCATTAGTGAAGCTCTCCATCTGTTTCCATAAAGAGAATCCATAATGAAGGCACTTCAGTAATAGATCTTTGAATTTCTCCCATCCTTCGTACAAAGACTCTCCCTCCGGTTGAGTAAAAGAGTAGATATCCATTCTTAACTTGGCGGTCTTGGCAGGTGGAAAATACTTCTCTAAAAATGTCTCTGCCAATTGTTCCCAAGATGTGAAATGCCTGGATGGAAAGGGACTTCAGCCATTTCTTTGGGTTATCCCTAAGGGAGAAAGGAAATAACCTTAATTTGATTGCACCTCAGTCACCCCATTCATCCTAAAAGTGTCGCAAATCTCCATAAATTCATCTAGATGGGTATGAGGATTCTGATGGGAAAATCTCCCATATTGGCATGAATTCTGAACCATCTAAAGTATATCCAGCTTGATCTTAAAATTATTAGCCTCTACTCCCAGCCTGTCAAATTGGACCTCCCACATCATGGAGATCCGCCCTTGCGAAGTCCTGCATAGTTCTTTGGACGAGAGCTTTACTACCTTGACCACGGTTTCCTTCCATGTTATTTATCGGTACCTCTAGGTCTTCGATCAATACCTCCTCAATATTATCCTCAAGGTTGATCAGAAGCGGTTGGTCACTGATCAAAGCTAACTCCCTTTTTTATCATTCCCTTCTCAAAGTTCTTTCTAAATCTAGATCGTAAGGGAGTATATTTGCTGAGTTAGGACTGGTCATAAATGTACCTGATACACAAGATGAAAAAGAACCAAAAATTAAATAACAAAGAAATAAAAGGCTAAATCAATAGCTTTGGTCTTGTTGCTAATGTTAATCGTATTTGTCCTTACACAATCCCCAGCAAAGGCACCAAAAACTTGATGCACTTCCACCGTAACACCCGCAAATGCATGGGGTCGTATCAAGTAGTATAACTGGTGAATACCGATATCATTCTCTTAAAGGATTGGAAATTTTAATTAACTAAACACTAGCTCAATCACCTAGACTATTGTCTAACTCACAAATGATTATTTTTAATAATGATAAAACTAAATTGACTAATTGACAAGCTATTGGAAATTGAACACAAGAATAAGATTCGCTGAGAAAACATCTACCTAGACTTCGACTAATATTTGACTAAATTGAATGGATAACTATCAACTCAATGAAAATCCAAAGCAATCAATAAGTGAGTTTTCACACAAAAAGTAAGTTTGAATCTTTCTTAAGCAAACAGACCCTAATTCCTAATTAAAGGTTAGGAATCTCTTCTCACAACCAATCAAATAGGAAAATCATTAAGAATAAGTGAAATTAAACATTACCCTAGGAGTCCATACTTCTATCTCTAGCAAGCATAGAAAACCTAACTGATTTTGAGTGTTCAAAACCTAACTTCCTATCTTTAGCAAAGAATAGGTAACAATAATCATCAACAAACATGCATTGAAGATGAAAAGTGTAACAATATTAATCAATACTTGAATAAAATTCTAAACATTCATTGAGAAAAAGAGTTGATTAATTCATATAAATATCAAACACTCATCTAATCTAGGTAGACTAAATGAATTTAGTTTATAACTATCAAAAAATCACAACATAAAATTAAAGATAAGAAGAAAAGTGCTAAGAAATCCATATGGTCTCTTAACATCTCTACCCAAACCCTAAATATCTTTATTGAATCTTAAAGAAAAGTGATTAAAACTTGATCTTAATGTTGTAATCTCTCTTTAATCTTCACTCTTGATGTGTTTCCCTTAGAAAAATGGCTTTTCTGGGGTTCTAAACTTAGAAAACTCGAAACAATCCCAAAAGTATCCAACTCCCCTTCTTTTCAGCAATAATCTAGCCTTTATAGTGTTGGAGAATCAGAGGTTATGGACAATCCTCATGGGTATGAACATTGCCCATGAGATTGCCTATGAAAAGCCTTTGAGAAATAGTAGGCAGTAGAGTGGTCATGGGCAATGCTCACGGGCGTGAAGATTGCCCGTGAGCCACTTGCTACTCATTGGACAAAAAGTGCACTTTGGATGTTGGGTCACAACCAGTCCTCACGAGTATGACCATTTCCCATGAGGTGCCAGATACTTGGTTTTTCCTCTTTTTTGGCTTCATTTTTGCTCCCTTTCTTGACTTTTCGCTTTGTTTAGCTCTAGATTGACGATTAAGCAAATATAGGCTAAAAACACACTAAAAAAAATAAATCAAATGAAATTGGACTAAGATAATGGCTAAAAAATGATGTTAAAACTAGGTATAATTTACCATTATCAAGGCCTATAGCACATGGTGCAACTGTTCTCCCTAGTTTCTTCTGCATCCTTTAAGCCTTCACTTTATCCCTTGGACAATGGTTCTATTGGTGACTTTAGTTTTCCCATTTGACTGAGGGTGGGAAACCAAGGAAAAATGATGTCTTATGTTGAGACCTTCACTGAAGTCATTGATCTTGGCATTATCAAACTAATTTCCATTGTCACTGATAATTTGATGAGGCACTCAAAACCTGCATACAATGTTCCTCCATATGAACTTCACCACATTCTCTATTGTGATCATTGCCAGGGCTTCTGCTTCTACCCATTTGGTGAAGTATTCTACTCCCACTAAGAGGAACTTCTTCTGCCCGGTGGTTGTTAGGAAAGGCCCCACTATGTCCATTCCCCATTTGGTAAAGGGCCATGGACCATAGATGGGTATCTATTCAGCTACTGGGGCCTTATTCAAGTTGGTGAACCTTTGACATACTTGACACCTTCTTATCAGCCTCATAGCATCTTGCTTCATTATGGGCCAATAGTAGCCCTGTCTGATGGCCTTGGCCACTAAGGTTTTTCCCCCCACATGCATTCCATAAGCACCTTCATACATCTCCCTCAATAATTACTCATCTTAGGTAGGAGTTAAGCATTTGAGCCACAGTAGAGAGAAGGCCCTTTTGTAGAGGACCCCATTGTACATGAAAAAGTGAGAGCTTCTCCATTTGATTTTCTTTTCCAGCTTTAGATCCTCTGGGAGTTTACCATCCTCTAGGTATCTTCTTATTGGGTCCATCCAATAGGATTCTAGCTCTATAGCCATAACAAATTCGAGCTCTTCCATAGAAGGCTGGGTCAGGACCCTTAAAAATACTTTGCTTGGAATGTTAGTTGGGTGGGCTGCTGCGAGCTTACTTTGAGTGTCTGCTCTACTGTTGGCCCTCCTTGGGATCTTTTTGAACTCAACTTTGATCCCTTTCTCATTTATCTTCTTGAACTATAAGTTTATCTTCTCTAGGTATTTGATCATGCCTAGATGTCTAACTTTGTACAGGCCTTCGACGTGTCCCAATACTAGTTGCGAGTCGCTACAAATATATAGTGTTTCTACGTATAGATGCTCGACCACCAGAAGGCCTTGAAGGAGAGCTTCATACATAACAGTGTTGTTGGTTATGGCAAAGTCTAGCTTCAGAGTGAACTCTATCAATACTCTTTCTTCATTCTTTAGCACTACACCATCTCCGCTGGCTCCCTTATCACTAGATCCATCAACAAACAACTACCATCTGACCTTCGAGATTTCACCCTCAGGTTTCCCCTATGATTCACTTCCTAGCATCACCTCCAGTGAAAATGAACATTCTGAAATGAAGTCTGCTAGGGCTTGAGCTTTGATGGCTTTTCAAGGCTTGTATTCTAGGCTATATCCCCCCAATTCTATAGCCTAACATAGCACTCTTCCAGAAAGTTCTAGCTTATGTAAGAGCTTTTGTAAAGGTTTGTCTGTGACTACTACTCCTTGGTGTTCCTCTAGGTAGACTTTGAACTTTTTTCATGAGAGCATCACGGTATACACCATTTTCTTGAAGGGGTTGTAATTTAACTTTGCTTCCTGTAGTACCTTGCTAAAATAGTATACTAGTTTTTAGAGACCTCATTCTTCTCTAACTAGCACTGAACTAACCGCGTGGTACAACAGGAGCTCTTCACCTCTAAGTGGTTTGCTCAAGACCTATTCCAAGGCTAAGAAATTCTTCAAATTGTCCATAACTTGCTGGAAATCTCCTGTCCATTCAAAGGTGGCACTCTTTTTGAGCTTCTTGAAGAATGGGAGATATTTCTCCCTAGATTTTGATATGAATCTATTCAAGGCCACTAACCTGTTTGTCAGCATCTGGACTTCCTTCACACTCCTTGGGGGGTTCATCTCTAAAATGGCATGAATCTTGTTCAGGTTTAGCTTTATTCCCCTTTCACTGACTTAATAGCCTAAGAATTTACCTTCATGGAATAAGAAGGCACACTTCTTTGGATTCAACTTCATTTTATAGGCATTCATCACTTTAAACACTTCTTTCAGGTCTTGAATGTGTTGCTGGAAGCTCATGCTTTTGACCACCGTATCATCTACGTAAGCTTCAAGTATCCTTCCTATCTACTCCTTGAACATCCTATTGACGAGTCTCTGATAGGTGGCTCTTGCATTCTTCAGTCCAAAAGGCATGGACATATAATAGTAAGTTCCTGTTTCTATGATGAATGAAGTTTTCTCCTCATCTTCTTCATCCATTATGATCTAGTGATAAACTTTCTTGCATCAAGCAGTGAGAGATATTTATATCTGGTTGTCGAATCTACTAGCTTGTCTATCATAGGCAGTAGATATGAGTCCTTAGGACATGCTTTGTTCAAATCAGTACAGTCTACACATATACGCTAGCTATCGTTAGCTTTCTTTACTATCACCACATTGGCAATCCATTTTGGGAATTGTACCTCCCTTATGACCCTGGTGCTATCAACTTTTCAATCTCTTCATCGATGACTACTTGCCTTTTAACCCCGAACCACATCTTCTATTTAATGGGCTTAGATAGAGGATCCATATGGAGTTTGTGTGTAATCACCTCTTAGCTTATTCCTGGCATGTCTAAGTAGACCCATGCAAAAGTTTCAGAATTGCTTGCCAGGAATTCTTGCCCTTGCTTCTTCTCTTCCTAGCTTAAAATGGAATTGATCTGCAAGGTTCGACCTTCAGCAGCAACTTTGAACGATTTAAATTCTTATGCAGATTTGCCTTTGGTTTCTGCCTGGACCTTTTAGGGTGCTGCCTCTACTAGGTTTACTTCTTCAAGTTCCAATAACACTATCTTCCTCTTTCTTTTGGTTTGCATGGTTGCTCTGGGGGCTACATTGCCATAGATGTGCAAGTTTGAGCCATCCGGAAGGGGAACCATTAATCTGCATCTTTTAATGCTCACATAGGCATCCAAGTCCCAGAGCAATGGCCTTCTTAGTAGTACATTGTAGGACATAGGCAGCTTTGTCACAACGAAGATTTCCATAATCACCACAGCTTTTGGGGATCTACCCACTGTCACTGGCAGCTCAATAGTAACAATAGCGGGAATGATGACTTTGTCTAGTGTTTGTATTAGCACTTATAATGGTTGGATCTTTGAGCTTTCTATTCCCATTTAGGTGAAAGCCTCTTATGATAGGAGGTTCACCGAGCTCCCTGTCTCCACAAAGATCCTCCGAACCCAAAAGTTAGCCACCACTATAATGATTATAATGGCTTCGGCCTTCTTGGTGGCCTTGCTAGCCGAGCCTGCTGCTAGCTGTTTCGAGCCATTGTAAAAGACAAACTCTGATGGATCATGGGTTTAGGTATCCTCTTTCTCCTTGTTCTGACTAAGAGGGATCTCTTCTAGCCCTCCAGTAAGGCAAAGGACATCTCTATCCACTCCATCTTCTATAGGTGTGACATGCGTTGGGTTTGCTGGTCTAGCTTGGTCAGACTTTTTAATGTAATTTTTAACATATCCTTATTGAATCAGCCTCTAAATTTCCTCCACGAGTGAGCAGTAGTTGTCAGTTGTATGCCCATAGGTGTTGTAAAATTTACACTATTGAGACCTTTCTCTCTTCTTTAGATCTTTCATGATTGGCCTTGGTCTCCTCTAGATCTCTTTGTCTTGGAAGGCAGTGAAAACCACCTCTGGTTTGACATTTAGAGGTGTGAATTTGGAGGGATCGCACCTCTCCCTCCTAGGTGGTTCGATCTTCCTTGGTGGGGGATTTTCCATACTAGATGATCCCCCTATTTTTGGTGCAGCCTCTTCTTTTTTTTTCCTCTTTTTTTGGACGAACTTCCCTCATCTGGCTTTCTCTTCCTATAGAACCTACTTTCTTTAAAGGCATCATCCTGCTTGATATATTCTTCTATGATAGCCATGGCCCTGTTTAGAGCCTTGGGTGAGCTTCAAACTAAAGCTTTAAAATAGTCATAGTGGGTCATGCACTTTTGTAGAGCTTCGACTGCTCGAGGCTCATCTATGTCTATCACCTTCAGGGTCTCTCCATTGAACCGAGCTATAAAGTCCCTTAGTGACTCGTCCGAACCCTACTCCACCTGCCCTAAGGCTCGAGTAGGTGTAGGTTTTGGTATACTGGTGGAGAATCTCATTACAAATAGGTTCACTAGACTCCAAAATGAGACTATGCACCCTTCTGATAGGCTATCATACACTTCACAACTGCTCCTTCTAATGTGCTTTGGAATGCTCAGCACAATGCCTCATCTCTAGTGGTTTATAACACCATTAAGTGCTTATATTCCAGGACATGTACCTTAGGGTCATGGCTGTCATCATATTTTGTCATCTACAGCAGTTTAAACTTTTTTGGCATCTGAAACTCGTCGATACTTCTGCTAAATAGGGATTTCAGGTTGAGAATGAAGCTTCTCCTATGGTTAAGCTTAGCTCCTGCAATTTCTTCCACATACATCCTTACTTTCTCTCTCAACACGAACCTTGAACCATGGTGGCTCGAATCCACTTGATCATCTAGCCCTCTGCGATACTCATGTTAGCAGTGTATGCCTTAGAGCGGACACTCAGCATGTGAATGTAAACAAAAACCTTAACTAGCTTAGTATATATGTTCTTTAAATGGATATATTCTTAGTATTGAACGTATACATGTCCCTTAAGTATTCTGTAGGGAATCTATTCTCAAAGAGTTTAAGAATATGATGGATAGATTGCCCTTTCAATATATACTTTAAAGGTTCTTCATGGTTATAAGATTATTGGCAGGGACACCATTAATCTAGAAGACCATCACCTCTGTTATCATTCATGATGAGCATTGGATACTTATTGGTATGAAGGTAGTGAGTTTCATGCTACAGACAAATGGTGCCATGACAACATATGAGCACACTCATGTGATGAGTATACTGTAAAGTGACGTTAGATGATGGATACATGGGTCGTTACCTACCAGTTAATATCGCATCATCCATGATTGTGCATATAATCATTAGACTTGAGGTGACATGTTATCTGACTGTTGGTGGCTATGGTTTGTTACTGCTTACATACCAATGCTAGTCATGTGTTGGTATATGGCATGTGATAGCCATAATCAGTGGTATGTTGGGATAAGTGTTTAACCAAGAAAGAATTCATTAACTTAGGTAACCAAGGAAGGAATCCTATAACTTTTGGTTGTTCTTGATATGTAAATCTCTTATTATAGTGGATAAGGTTCACTAGAAAGAGTTTCTAGTTGGAATCGATTTATCGAGAACTCAAACCGGATATAAATTATATGATCTAGCACACAGGGTTTGACTTCTTCCATGACCCTAGCTGAGATTGGAAATCCATAATAAAGGGATTCAAGTGCAGATTAATTATGATCGAGAGGTCCATGTTTATGTCAAGGATATGATCACCAGCATTCATTTATAATTGGGTAATCGCGATATGTTATGCTAGACGTCACTCACGAAGTGTGGAATTAGGTTAACACACTTGGTGGGAAGAAAAGAGTTTTCTTTATCCCATTGCCAATTAGAACATGAACCTAGTAAGTCACATACCAAATGGTGATTCCCATTAGCTTGTTTGTATCATATTAACGATTTATTAAAGGGTTTGATTAATTGTTAATGATGATAGAATTGAACATGTAATTTAATTTATAGGATCCCAACATATCTGAACATTTAATTCATAAAAAGAAAATTTCAATTAAGTCTTAGTTTGTATGGGATACAAAAGGGAATGACTAATTGAAATGGTTTTGGACTAATGATCAAAATGATTAAGCTTGACATGAAAATGTTAGCTTAATCCACATGTGAAGTGGTTAATTAAGGATTAAAGATGATTCCTACTAATTATGTATTTAATCTAGATGATTAATTGATTGGTTAATTAGTCAAAAATCAACTATAACAAGTTACCATTACTTTCCAACATAGTTCGTTGATTTAAGGAAAAAAGTGTGGAGAAGTTATGGGTGTAAATATAGGATTGCTTCATCTTTTTCCTTTGGCTGAACAACACTTCACTCTCACACAAAAAGAGAAGATGATGGAGCAACTATTCATCATCTTCTCCAATGAGTTAGAGAGAGAAACTCTTAACAATTTGAGAGAGAAAACTTCAA
>CAOJBK011671552.1:0-13215 GCA_948294925.1 Codiaeum variegatum
TGACGACTTACCGATCATTTAATTGAGTCAGCAACTTAGTGATGCATTTTTTGGTCAGTAAGTCATCAGTAAATAATTTATTTAATTTTTTCCTCTTATTGCGTCACAAATTGGTTGGTAAGTGTTATTATTGGGTTAGTAATTACCGATCCAAAAAATTAAGTCAGTAATTGGAGTCGGTAAATCACAGTTTTTTATAGTGTTATTATTATTATTATTATTAGTAGTATTATTATTATTATTATTATTATTATTATTATGTAATTGGCAAAAAAGACAAAGAAAAAGAGAGCAATATATATATATATATATATATATATAAGAAATAGAGAGAAAAAAAATATATGTACCATATGGTAGCCATTCCAGCTATAATGCTTCTGTTCAAAAGATTTGAATTCAGAACTGTCACAGGCTCATTGAGTTCTGCCATGAAAGAGTAATCACCGCCAGGGAACAAGCCTTTAACGTCTAATAGGGGATACCACTGATTATCAACCCTGGTGTTAAAAGAATTGTCCCAATCAGTGAGTGTCTTAGTCATAACGGCCTACTCCGCAGCTAACTCCTCCTCTTAAGTCACGTGAGCCGAGATCATTCAGATTTCTTTGAAAATATTCAGAGGAGAGAAAGAGATAAGAAGAGAAAAGGAAAAAGAGAAGGAGAATAGTGTAGAGAATTAAATGAAAGTGGCCTATTTGTAGGCAAAGAGACATGGACCCCACACCACCAAATGCAGTTCAAACTTATTATAATCTTTCATTCAGAACAAATATGCTAAGGAAGGTAGTCGTGAACCCATATTTTGCGTCATTAAATCCGCCCCCTTACTACGAGCCAATAGACTAAAACTGAGCCCAAATCGAATATAAAATGAGCCTAGAAAGTCAGAAAAACTCAATCAAATCACACTTACCCAAAACTACTTAGGACTTAGAGCCAGGTGCGTGTGCGACAAGTTAGGTGTGTGAGCCTCTTGGTTGGAGTGCGCTCCTCCTGGAAGGTGTGTGCGCCTAACCCCAAGCGTATATGCAACTTTTCTTGGGGTTGGGGTTTGGTGTCTATATTGTGTTTGTCTATTTCAACCTTATTTTAACATTTTCAGTTTTTTTAATAATAAGGACTAAATTGTAATCAAATCCAAAAGAACTCCTCTAGCAATTGTTGGCACAAGCTCTTCATTATAAAAAATTCTAATCAGTAACTACACTTGAAGAAAAGGAAGAAACATAATTTGTGGAGAATGGGAATGTGTGAGAGGGGAGAGTATGTTAGCCTCCGAAATTGCCACCTTTAGCCATTAAGCAATTGCTCAGCCACTACCCTTCGATTACTTGACCTCTAGCAACCACAAACAATCAAACCACATTGAGGAATAACTACAGATATGATGATTTTGCAATAACAAGGATGGCAGTAACATGCGAGGCTTATTCTAGTCATTCCCACCGGTAGATGACTTGGAACTTGGTGTTTCCAACTGATCTCCACATAAGCCATGTTTTGGTGATGCCATGGTCTTTGAAGCTCACCCAAAAACAAATAAAAAATGGGGATTATAAAACTCCCAAGACTCTTTTACTACAAACGACCACATGTGTGGGTCACCACCAACACCACCAACAGATTCTTGCTATGGACACTGGAAGTGGCGGCTCTTGATGTCTATTATGAAAGTGACCAAAAGTAAAGGTACAACATTTTAAGATATTTTTTTCTCTTAATTTTAGGTTTGCTTTGATTAAAATTTGCTTATCCTTTTCTAATTTTTTTCTAGAGGAATGAAAGAAAAATCACATTAGATGCCAAGAGTATAAATATTGTTTGTATAAGTAAGTTCGTATTTAATAACTATGCTCCTTATTAGAAAATGATATGCTTATATAATCAATTTTGAGTGTAAAATCAGATTTTTTTTAAAAAAAAAATTGTTTTGATGTTAGCTTCATCAAGAAAATAATTGAATCTAAAATCCAAAACACATTGGTGTTGTTTTGTACCCATATTTTTGTATCTTTAATTTTATATCTAAAGAGGTTTTGTATTTATTTTGTATCTATAATATTTACTTTTGTTTATATAGCAATATAGAAAATGGGTAGGTGATAATTAGTCTAATTAAATTTATTTGTGATTCATTGTTGGCCTATTAAAATTATGAAAATATTTATTGTTAGTTGGGATTCATATTAATCTTAATCATGATTATTACATCACTTTACTATGGAAATTGAACCCTTTAAACGTATTGTGTTGGCATATTACTAACGACAAATAGATAGAGAGATAAACACATAAGTGACCGCAAGTATCGATGACCATAGAGGGTGTACGAGCATGGAGAATTTTCTGTGCCACCATTGTTTGAGGTTCTAACCACTAGATTCTAATAGTGTTTGCATCCATGGTTTCAAATTATGTGTAATGGAAAATAATTTAGGATTAATGTTTGATTTTTTTCTAAACTATTCATAAATGTCCAATTAATTATAAAATCGACTTTTTGGCCAATTAGATATCCCAACTTGCAATTTGGCTCATATTAGTCCAATTTGCTCATCAAATTACAACGTGCATATCACACTCTCAAAATGGCAAGTGAGACTATTGATAAATTAATTTAACTACTTTTCTGGTTTTTAAGCTAAAAATAAATTTGAAAAAAAAAAATTATCTGCTTCATCTTCAACCCACAAACAAATTTAAAGCAACATATTCTTCAAAGAAATCAAAATTTTCATTTTCAACGTACAAAGATTAACACTATGTTTGGTAAGGGGTGAAAGGGTGAGGAAAGAAAAAGATATAGGTGAAAGTGGATGGAGAATCAACAATTCTCCTGTTTGGAAGATGAGAAAAGTGCAGAGGAAAGGATTACTGAATAGTGCATTTTTCCCTAGAGTCCACCACTTATGAATCACCCAAAATTGGGATGGGATGGTAGAGAAATTCAATTTTCTTATGTAAAATGACCAATTTATCCATTTTTATTTTTTTTACCTTCGTCTTTTATGCTATTGAATTTTTTCTTACAAAAAAACTATTGTTAATTTTAATATTTATTCAGTGCTAATATATCATTATTATACTAATTAAATTTCTTACAACTAATTTATACTCATGATTATTTATATTTTAGCCTTTTTATTTTAAAATTTTTTTATTAAATTATATTTCAATAATTTTTTTTATTAATATAAACATCATAATCTTTTTTTTTGGAAAAATGCCATATTTTTTAATATAAAAACATATTTCTAAAATTATTACCACAATAATAATAAGGGTAAATTAATAATTTTGTTAAAATTTTAATTTTTATTTATCAACTAAATATGAAAATTAGAATTTATTTCATTTCATACCCTTTCCAAACAAAGTAAGGAAAAACCATTTCTTTATCTTTTCAGTTACTTTCTATACTTTTTTTACCCCATTGTTTCTTTCCTCACCTAACTGTATTCCTAAATATAGGATACAATTATAATAAAATTCAATTCCTTATATAAATAATTCCATAGTACAACTCATAAAACTTTGAGAAGAAAAGGATAGATACTTTAGCAAAAATCCAATGTAGAATAAAAAAAATCATGAACATATGCCACAAACCCATTCCTAGAGAAAAAAAATAAATATATAAAAAAAGAACATACCCAGAAATTTCATTTGAGCAAAAAACAAACGAAGAATATAACCTAAAAAATTAAGAAAATACATTAACTCTCCATAGTAGACCAATTTCCCAAATAATACATAATATGAAAAAGACATACCCAACAATCAATTTCTCTAACTAAATTAATGGTTTTCACATAGCATCATAAATTAGACCTTCAAACTCGCACTCATTGAGCACAACGTCCTCGTTGACGACCCGCAACAAATTTTCAACCTATGACGACCCATAATGGACGAATCGCCACAAATCTTCTACCTTGTTGACAACCCACAATCGATGACCCCTTCCTAAAATCGACGACATGAGATTGAGGGTAGGGAGAGAATCACAATCAGATAGAGGGTGTGACGAAGAAAGGGAATGGAAGAGAGAGATTAGTAGTGATGAATGAAAAAGATGGAGATAGAGAGGGTGGGCAGAGTAGAGACGCCTGATATAATGAGTATGTGTTAAATTAGGGAATTTTATTTAGTTTAGATAAGTAAGAATATATTAAGAAAAATAATATTTAATAAAATTTAATGGGAAAAGACCAAATTTGCCTTATCATTTGTGGATTAGACCTTAGCCACTTTGGGGTGTGTTTAATTACATAGACTGGATAGTACAGGATATGACAAGACAATACAAGATTGGGCTGGTCTGAACAAAATAGGATAAATATTTGTGTGTTTGGTACAATTGGGACTAGAATGGATAAAAGAAATTATAATAATTTTAATGAATTTTTGCACTTATTTTTCAATATAAATAAATAATATTTATTAAAATTAATTTAAAAATAAGTTTTATATTTGGATCAAGACAAAAATAAAATATAAAAATTTTTAAAAGATTGATTTATTGACTGTAAATTAAAATAAAGTTTTTATTAATCAGATCTAAATAAGAAATGAAGTAAAATATTAAATATTTAGAAAAAAATTATATTTATTGAGATAATTCATGGATAAATTTTTATTTATTGTAATTTAAATAAAAAATAAAGTTTTAAATAAAAGAAAATTATATTTATTAATAATATAAAAATAATTTTTTATTAATAAAAAATTAGTAAAGTGTTAATTTTTAAATAAATAAAAATATTTTTATTAAATATAATTTAAAAAGTTTTATTTATAAAATTAATTTGAAATAAACTTTTTTTATTAATTCAGTCTAGCCAGTCTTCCATAAATTGGAAGGACTTAAATTAGAGGGTGAGACTAGACAATATGTGACTTTTGTTCAATCATGTCCATGCTTAAAACTGCCTCAAACAATAGACAAATTAGATTCGTCATGTCTTGTCTTTCCAACTCTTCAAAACAAACACAACCTTTAAGTTTATAAAGGTCCAACTAAACACTTAACGTTTAAATAATTGGTTCAAATGAGCATTTTCGTTTCTGTTTGAACCATTTTACCTTCAATGGGGCTAATGTTAATCATGTGGCACGCCAAATGCGATGAGTATATGGTTTTTTTACATATGAATATTATATTAATGTTTAAAATTCAAATATAATAATAAAATAATAATTAAAAAAATTGATTGTTAATCATTAGCCCCCAACACACAGGAAATTAGTGGGGAAAGGAAACCAAAAACCAAACCCTAATTTCTCATCTCATTTTGAAATACTCTCAACATATTTCTTTCTCTCATTTTCTCAAACTCTCTCTCACACAAGCTTTATTTTAAGCTAAAACAAGGAGATTTATGGTGATTTGTGGAAACTTTATAACAAGAAAGAATGACATAGTGAGGGGAATCTGTCAAGTGAAAAGCTTATATAAAACCATGTATGAATCTCATAATAATACAGTAAGTTATGAGTTAGGAAATGTTGTCATTTGGGTTGCATGTGGGGTTATATATGAGTTTGTTTAATGGGAAAATGGTGTTGCATTTTGGGTTATAGTGATTGGATTTGAGGTGTGGTTGTTGTATCATTATAATGTGGTGGTGCCGACGATGGAATATTAAAATGGTGATTGATATAGTTATTGTAATTAGTAAATTTGTTTTGATTTTGGTATTAAATTAAAAATAATGAAAAATTAGGGTTTCTGAGTTTTGGGGGAATTTAGGGGTTTTTTAGAAATTAGTTTTTTTTTTACTATTTTTTAAAATTAGGGTTCCACAATTGGGGAGAATTTGGGGATTTTTTGAAATTGATATTACGAATTAGGGTTTTTTTTTAAAAAAAAAATTAATTTAGGATTCTAGGATTGGGGGAATTTGGAGTTTTTTAATTTTAAAATATAAATTATGATTTTTTTTTAATCTTGGGGGAATTTGAAGCTTTGTAGTATGATAATAGAGATTAGGGTTTTATGGTATTAATTTTATCAAAAATTGATAAATTAGGGTTCTTATGATTGGGAGAAATCAAGGATTTTTTTTATTATGATGATAGAAATTAGGGTTTTCTGCTGAGGGTGCCTTAATTTATGAATTTTGTTGTCTTATTGACTTAGTTGTACTTGTTTTGGCTAGTGTTGCTTTGTTTTCCTAGTTCTATTATGTTGTGAATTATAATGTCTTATTTTGTTTTAGTTACTTAGTTAAATGATCAAATTGTATTATTGTGCTGACTTGATCTTTTTTTCTTTCTCTTTATGTGGGGTTAGTTTGATGGATAATATAGTAGATATTGTCCTCCATTATGGAGGAAAATGGGTTTATGATCCTTACCTGACATATGTTAATGGTTGTATATACAAAATAACTAATTTTGACATCGACTATTTTGATGTAGATAGGTTCAGGGAAAGGTCTGAGCAAGTTATAGGCTTTAAAATTGTCCTAGACATATGTATGGATTAATATTAGTTAAGGATGATCATTCAATTAGGAGGGTATTGGATGCCATAAGGAGGAAGAGTTTGATTAAGGAGATACATGCGCATGCCCCACATGGTGTTGATATCTCTGTGTTAGGTAATACACCTTTAGCATTAGAAGGATCGCAACCATAATAAAGGGAATGATTTAGAGGTGATGAGATTACACATATTGAGGGTGAGGGTGTTGGGGAAAATGTTGGTATAGGTACTAAACAAATATAGGGTGAGGGTGTTGGGTTATGTTGCTATAGGTCCTAAACAAATACAAGGCGAGGGCTTTGAGGCTGGTGTTGCAACTAGTGATGAAGAAGTTGGTAAGGATGTAGATAGGTCAATTTGTGAGTTCAATGTACAAGTAGGAACTCAGTGAGGTGTCAATTGATGAGATGGTATTGGGACATTTAGGGTTGATGGTAATGTGGGTTTAAGGGGTTTAGATCAGACAGACTATTATGATTTTTGTGCATGAAGTGCTGCTAAAAAAATAATAAATATCCAAAATGAGTCTAGTAGCAGCAATGGGGATGATGACAGTTAAAATGAGGATTATGTTAGTGTTTATGATGAGGACAATGATGAAAATGAAGATTCTAATAGTGAGGCAGTTAAAAATGATGTCCCTTCAAAAAAAGTGAAGTTTAGTGATGAATCAGGGTGTCTTTTTTTTTATTGTTGAAGATGTCTTTTATTGATACAATAGATGTTAGGAAAGCGCTTGCAAAATATGTTCTTGTTAGAGCTTAAAATTAGGCCTAATGAACCTAAGAGGCTTAGATCTAGGTGAATAACTGATCCAGGATGTCCATTTATTTTTATGTTACAAAGGATGGTAGAAATGAAAGTATAGTTATAAGGACATATAATGGGGAACACACATGTTATAAATCCTTTACAAACAAACTGTGCACATCTAATTTCCTAGAAAAACACATCAAGTCTATATATCAAAACCTAACTTTAAAAAACAAGGTTTTTAAATCTGAAAGTGAGGAAGAGTTGAGGGTTAAAATTAATATTGCAATGGTTAAGAGGGCAAAACAAAAGGTTAAGGAGGAACTTAGTGGTAGTTATAAGGTGGAGTTTAAATACTTAGAAGCATATGCTAATGCTTTAAATACATGTAACCCTGGGACATTAGCTGCAATTGATTTATGTAAAAAAAAAAAGAGTCTAGGAGAGGGTAAGAGAGTCTTTAAGAGGATGTTCATATGTTTTCATTCTTTAAAAGAAAATTGGAAGAATGGATGTAGACCAATCATTGGATTAAATGGTTGTTTTTTGAAAGAGGTAAATTGGGGTCAACTACTAGCTACAGTTGGAAAGGATACAGATGACCAAATGTTTCCCATTGACTGGGGTATGATCAACAAGGAGAATAAAAAGAATTGGATATGGTTTCTATTATGGCTAGTAAAGGATTTGGATATTAATGATGGCAGCATGGTCACCATGATTTTAGACATGTAGAAATTACAACTTTATTTTGGTTTTTTGGTACTTATTAACATTATGATTTCTTTTTAATACAATAGGTAACTACTTTATGTATTTGTAGGGCCTTATAAATGCTATGCAAAAGGTTTTACCAAATGCTACATATAGATAGTGTGCTAGACACATCTATGCTAACTGGTCAAGGAAGTGGAGAGGGAGGCATTGAAAAAACTGTTATGGATCTGTGCTTGGTGTTCATTTGATGAGAAGTTTAAGGACAATCTTAAGAATTTAAGGGACTAGAAGAAAACAGCATGTGAAGATTTAATCAAGTAAGCTCCATATAACGGGTGTAAAGCATACTTTAGTACTAGGTCTAAGTCTAATCTGGTAGACAACAATATTAGTGAGTGTTTTAATTTATGGATAAGAGATGTAAGACACAAAACCATAGTAACCATGTTAGAGAATATAAAGATACAATGCATGGTTAAAATTAGAGACAATAGGAGGGCAACTAGTAGGTAGAAGTATGATTTTAGTCCCTCAGCGATTACATTTTAGATAACAAGAATATTGCAAATAGGTGTGATGTAATGGTGCATAATGATGTTGGTTTTGAGATTAGGGATGGGGAAGACAAGCAGACAGTGTTCACAGATAAGAAGTTATGTACTTAAAGGAATTGGGACCTCACTAGCATTCTATGTGCACATGTTGTATGTGCACTTTATTGTCTTAAGATAGATCCTATGTCAAAGATATCTAGATGGTACCACAAAGACACATACCTGGCTTCTTATGACAACGTGTCCTTAGAAGAAGATTTATGAGGGTTGATGAATTTCAATCAATGGAGCCATCCCCGTTGAGAAAATGCCAGACAGACCAAGGCATAAGAGGATAAGAGGGAGTAATGAGCCTAAAGGTTCTACTAACTCCATAAAGTTATGAAGAAAATAGGAGTCTCAAAAATGCAAACTTTGTAACCAATAAGGACATAATAAAATACTATTTCATTTAAATCCAAATGCAATTTTATCTTTCTTTTTGTTTCTATATAAATATGTTTTAAATTTTTTTTCACTAATGTATGTTATTAATTCATTAGGGACAATCAAGAAAGAATGCAACGTTTACTACTTCATAAGGAACCAATGTCACTCATGAATCAAATCTTAGTTCAAGTCAATCTCAAGTTATACTTATAACTAAGAGGAAGAAAAGGGTGAGCATAAGAAAATGTTATTAAAATATCGATTAGTGTAGAACTATTATGCATATGTATTGGTTATGTATGTTAGAGTGGTTGATTAAACCATTCAGACACCTACAAGAAAATCTTATAGACATACACCATCTTCCCTTCTGTGGTCTCAAATGCAAGACAAACAAAGGTATATATTTCATAATAACCATATATAGTTTACCTTTAGCTTACCTACTGATACCATTTGATTTATAGGCAATAATAATTAGTGGTGGTCATTCAGTATAGACACTAACTAAGAAATCTCCAAGGTATGGTACCAGTGGTCATCCAGTCCTGATACTAACAAGGAAATCTCCAAGGCATAATCAAACATAAACTAACATTGTGAAAAAACCTCCTAGAAGATCAACGTGACATGCATAATCTGCCATAAATGAGCCACCAATTGCAACTCCAAGACATATAAGGGTATTTACTAAATATATTAAATTTAAAAGTTTAAAATATTAGCATTAACAATTATCATTTTATTTATAGGCAAAGACACTTATTACACCTTCAAAAGTGATACAAATAAGGAAATCATCTAGGCATGCAAGTATGATTACAATTTCAACACAAGCTACAACTGACACTTCAAGGAAAAGAAAGCTATACTATATTACATGACTGTCTCTCATTTTTTTAGAGTTTTCTTTAGATTTTGGATATTAATAGATATGAATTTGGCTCTACTGTGAATCTTTTTCTTCAAGGCGAGGCTTATTATGTCATATTCAGTTATTTATCAAGAAAGCCAAGGATGTAGCAAGATCTTCTTAGAGAAAGATGTGATTTGGAATACAACAACATGGAAACTATTCCATAATGTTGAATTTTTTCGTTAATTAGCTTTCTCAAAGGATTAGTTTTCGATATTTTAAATTTATTTTTTGTTGAATTTGATTTCAACTATAAATGTCATATAACTATCTAGTAATGAAAATTTTTACTTTTTTCTGTAAAAAAAAATTACATTATCATTTTTTGGCCTCATAAATAATATATATTGATTATGTGAATGAAATTGTAGTCAGTGGATGTTGGTGGATCAAGTAATACTGTGGCAACTAGTCCATCTCAGGCCAAACTAGCAAATGATGCTCATGTGGCTTCAAAGACCAAAGGGAATTGTAGAAAGCAAGGTGAATGTGGCTATAGTTTTAGGATTGATGAAAACATCGGCCGTACTGTTATGAATGTAAGTCTCTTTAATTAAGTAGTTTGGCATACTTTTTTTTTTGGATTGCTTGTGGTTTTTATTTTTACCTCACAGTTTGACAAAACATCATAGATTATTATTGATGAAGGTGTAAGCCAAGTTGAAGAAGAATTTGAAGTTGATCCAAACACCAGGCTCCTTATTCCATGTGAAAGAGTGATAAGGCAGAGTATAAGGCCTAGGCAAACATCAACCAATAATTTAAGAGTCATTAGCTTTAAAAGTGAAAATAGTGTAGAAGTGTTTTTTACAAGTGACCTGCCTTTCAAGCCTTTTGGATTGCAGTGGAATGGATCATCATCTGTCACTCAAAGACAACTACTGGAGGATATGAAAACCATCATTAGTTCAAAGTAATATAGGAAGAAAGGCCAAACACAATGATATATGTCAATTGAACTTTATGAATTATTTTTTTAAATGATGTTATACATGATGTTTTTTTATTTCTGTAGTGGTTAAATTAGGAGTCATGTTTTGTGATTTTGGTTGTTTGTCGTGGATCTAAACTAAATATTTAAACTCATGTTCTAGTCACTTTTAGTCTACTAGGAACATAACTTTTTTGACCATTTTGTTGTATGTGTAAAACGAAATTACCTAATGCAAATTGTCTATCCTTTTTTACCAATTGAATATTGCGTTTCATGTTTTT
Source organism: Codiaeum variegatum (assembly GCA_948294925.1). NCBI lineage: Eukaryota > Viridiplantae > Streptophyta > Magnoliopsida > Malpighiales > Euphorbiaceae > Codiaeum > Codiaeum variegatum. The sequence goes on from CAOJBK011671552.1 coordinate 11,078, forward strand.
ATGTAGCATTAGTAATCAATTTACCTTAAATATCATTATCACGGGATTGAAACACATATTATAAAGCATAATCCATGACCATAGATTCAAAGAAAAAAATATAACTCAAAACATATTCCATTAACATGCAAATTTTAACACAATAAAATATAGGCAAAACCATAAATTATATCCCAAACTATTCACAATTTATCAATTCTATCCCATATTAAAATAATTTTCAATTTGATCATCCAACTCTACATTTTATTACAAATCTACCACAAGATCTAAAACGACGTCGTTTTATGATGATGTGGACGTTTGTCGTTTTGCCATGTCAATCAGCCAACCCATTAGGCAGACCTAAAATAACATCATTTTGAGTTCTGTGGTAGATTTGTAACAAATTGAAAAGTTTGATAGTCAAATTGAAAATTATTTTAGTAAGGAGTAGATTTGATAAATCGTAAATAGTTTGTGGTATAATTGATGATTTTGCCTAAAATATAAAGTTTAATAACAAATTAACAACCCTATAATTTGAATGAACATTAACTAATCCATGACCTAAACACATTTGATCACCAATGCCCTAAACAATAACTCTACTTATTGATAAAAAAAAAAAGAAATAAATTATCCAAGACATAATTGTTACCCACACTGTCTTTGTTCTTCTTCTATCTTTTTGTTGCCTCTTTAATTTCTTCAATTCTAAAACAAATTGTCCACTTCTTCATCTAAGTTGTTAAATACTCTAGCTGTTTTCAAACCTTTAATTTCTTTACTCAACAGTTCATTCTCCACTTTAAGCTAAAACACCAATTCCATAACTCTACCTGAAAATTCTTCATCAATCCATTTGAAGTACCCATAAGACTTTTTCAAAGAAGCATTTAGCTTCACAATAAAATATAATGAAAAAAATAATAATAAACACCATCCGTTCTTTGAAGGAAAATAATTTAAAATGAAAGATACATTGAAACTGAAAGAAAAAATTATAACTCATGCCAAAATCGTCAAGAAAAATACCTCCTCCCTGGGTTATCCTCACTCCATGAGGTTTTTAATGGAGCTTTCAATCTTTTACTAAAATGACAGCATTTGCAAAACTTAGCTAGGCCTTCATAATCATATATATCTTTCCATTGCTCGTTGGATGATGATGATGAAGTCGACCTTACATAAGAGAGAAGAAGAAAGCATTGTGGATTTTTCAGGGAATGGTTATTGTCATCCATACTTTGATGATTCCATAACCTATAGTGTAGTTATTCTTTGAAATGAAATGGATTTATCAAAATTATGTTTGATTAAGAAAAATATAAGCATGACATGTTTATTTATGTTTTTGGTACGTAGATTATTAGTCTATATACTTTGAATGAACTAACAATCAATTTAGAATCAAAGTATTTTCAAAAAGTGCAGAAATAGGTGGATACATTCGTATGCAAAATGCTGATATGCCAATATGCCAATTAGGATATGCTCGTATAGAGTTAACTCTAAACGACCATATGCCAGTACAGGGGATAATTGGATTTCTAGGGAAAAAGGATACGCTCGTATGGAAAGGGCTTTATACACCCGTATGGGATCCAATAGCTGTTTAATTCAAATCCACCTAACGGATACGCCTATATGCTACAAGGCCCATACGCTCGTATCCAAGCTATCAGAATCCATTAAAAATGACATAATTCATACTTTGAATGTTAGAGATAAGTTTTTGGCTCCAAAATGGAAAACATATATAAAGATTAACCAGAAACAAAGTCAAGAATAAAGAAGAACAATTATATTGCAATTCTCACACTTTGTTCTTACATCAAGTGCTCATCAAGCTTAATCTCTTATTGTTTTCTTAAATCCTATTCACTTCATTGTAATCCTTAGGTTTAAGAAAACCATTAGCTAGGTTCCTTATTGAAAATTATTATTCTAGCTAATTGAAAACAAGTCTTTTGACTTGAAACCTTTGTAAAAACATTTGTAATTAGAGTTGGTTTCTCCAATCATTGTAATTGGGCAAAATCCTAAAGAACTAAAAGCTTGGAGAGCTTCAGATTTAAGATAATGGAACCTCAATCAATTGGACTGAAAGAGTGGACGTAGGAGAAGGATTTCGAACCACTATAAACTAAGCATTT